>LBNU01023230.1:145718-255629 GCA_014162995.1 Artemisia annua
ATGGCTATTGGTAAAGAGACATCAAATCCATTATTTTCAGTGATTCACCTCTCACAGATGTTTCTACATCTGGATGTGATGAGAATAGTATGAAACTCATTTGTTTTGATGTATCAGTTTGTCATATGTGATGCAAAGATCAGGTGTTTCCAGTTTATTCATCATAGAGATGTTTTCTTTTTGCTTCTTTGCTGCTGATGTTTTGAAGACAATCCTCTAGTGTGATGTGTTTCCAGATCTATCAAGAAAATCTTGAAACTTAACCCAGGGTCAAATTCAAGATTAGGGGAGGATTGTTGGAATTCTGCTTAAGGTGAAGATTCTGCTGATGGTTACTGCTGAAGGAATCTGCTGAAGGAACAGATTCTGCTGAGGATGTGATACTGCTGAAGACATAGTTTCAGCATATTTAGTTTCTGGGATATAGTTAAACCGCGTAATATGTAATGTAGTTAGGATATGCATGAATTATATTAGGAAAAGATAATGCATATCATTTAAAGTTTATAGTTTATACGTTTCTTGAGAAACGGTTTTAGGTTAGAGTTCCTTCTCTTATAAAAGGAACACAAGTTTTATGTTTGATGTAACGAACAAGTTTATAAGTTCTTAATATATAATCCATAGAGGATTAAGTGTTCTTTAGTATTAATTGTTTATGCTTGTATTTGTTTTCCGCATTAGAGTACAAGCTTTGGAGATTCTCTATTAGAGTGTTTGTGATTACATAGACACTGCTAACGATCCAACGAGAGCTACAAGATCTATCAAGATCTATATAGTTTCAACAGGAAGTATGGAGGGCACATAGCACCCATCGTGCACGAGCTCGTGGCCGATGCGCGAATGTGGCGTTTGATGGTGCACATGGTGATGGTTGAGATGGTGGTCACAGGCACCAGAAACGGAACCCTCAGAAACGCCAAGGGACACAACCCTTGCCCCACCATCATGACTGCCTGTTCGAATGAGATATGATGATGCCTATATAAAGGGACGATGACCTGTGATTTCAGATCATCCAAAACCAATAAAAATTACACAAAAAACCCTCTCTTCCAAAATAAACCCCGATTGCTACTACCTATAATATTGCTATACAAATATTATTTGTAGTGTCTAGAAATGCTCGATAACTCCGTAGGTCATCCGGATTATCGCCACTGTCGTGTAGTGTTGATATTTGCTACATACGTTGCTTCATTGTATCTTGAGAGGCAATTCGTCGGTAACCCAAAACACGATTGTTAAAAAGAATGGTGGGGGCGAAATTGCTTTAAGGAAAGAGATCACTCGCCTTGGAGTAACAAGTAGTAGTACAAAATTCGTTAACACGAAACTATCTTTCCAAACCCCTAAACTAACACATCTAGACTACAATCCCAAAACAAAGCATAGGAAAATGTAAAAGATTCAATAAAATAAGAAGCAAAAAGAAAACCACCTTAAGATTTTATGTTATTTCAAATTATTTTGGTTCAATAAGATTGTTTTTCCAGATTGATTCCCGATTGAGATTAAGGTTTTGTGTACAACTACCCACATCTCTTAACCACCCGTATTGTTCATACGTCCACAAAAGCTCCCTTCAAATTTGATAGCCAGCCGTCACTTCCTAATGCACCATCGACCACACCCTGCATTATCGAAGGATGTTGTCTTACAAAGTTATTGTACTTTGTATCCTTAACCCAACTAGGGTTTTCATAAACCATGGCATTCTCATTACGAGAAATGACACAACGCTATACATAGGCTTTTTTACGTCTAAACAAAAAGATTGGGAACGACTTACCTTGATTGTACTTAGACGGGAAACAACGCCGAAAAAATCAAGGGAAACCGAAGATATCTTTTTTGAAAAAAAAGAAGTTAAAACATAACTTCCCACCCCTATTCATAAGCAAGGGGAAATAGGGTTAGTGGATTACACTTGGCAACGGCACGTTGGCTTAACATGCCCATGCCATGCGCGTAATCTTCACGTCCTGGGAGACACGCGTACCACTGATTTCACGCTGATGTCATGTATAGTCGAAGTCGAAAGGACGGGCTTACATTTCAAAAAAGATTCTTTGCATTTCTCACGCAAACATTAAATGAGGCCTTATCCTTAACGACTTAAACGTCGTTTAAAAGGCACTTAACATTCCACATGATAATTATATGCCTCATCAGCCTCATTCTGGAAGCGTATATGTTGGGGGAGACTCCGTTATAAGCCTCGCAAAGTTCGCCTCGCAAAGTTCGTTTACAGCCTCATAATTACTATCATTAGTCTAACATCATACCATTAGACCATGATATAATACCCGGGGACTTGATAACATATCAATATTAATGGCCCAAACCCAATAATCTTACGCCTAAGTCGAGCCCATCACAAACAAGGTCCTCTATCAAGGCTTGATATGACTAGCTACATTCACAGGCCGCCATGCCTGGGTGGAAAGACCTCTCAGACCATGTTATATGCACGTGTGAGACAGTTGTCCACTGTCACTAACGGTTAAGATGTACCATTTGACATATGACACTAGGAGATATACAAACACGAATATCTGAGAGGGGAACGACGTGGTATGAGCCAAGGAGTCATTCTTGTCTACACATGGGATGATCAACACGTGGCATCCTCACAGGTTATCCTTGAACCCTAAATGCCTCTCGATAAATAGAAGGCATTCCACACCCTCCAAAGGGTCGTAGTTCTCTCTCTACATTTCACACATACTATTTCACATAGTAAAACACACATTATATGGTTTATTGTGAGTGTTACCTAAGCTCGTGGTTGTCTTTACCGATCAATACGGGAAACTGAACAACACAACCATCCCAAACCATCCACAATCTTGTTTTAAATCACATACGTAAACAACCATGTTCCTGCTAGTGGCTATTTTAGGTGATTCATTATTAAGCCTATATAGCCTTTACCCTTCACACCCACAAGATACCCGAGAAAAATGCATTTCACCGCTCTCGGCCCGAGCTTACCTTGTTTAAGGTGTGAATATGTGACACAGTTAAAGACCCTCAACATCCCATTATCACCCGGATGTCCCAACCACATCTCAGTAGGTGTCTTCTTCTCAATCACTGTCGATGGTGACCTATTGATAAGATATGCAACCGTACATTTCGCTTCCGCCCAGAAGGTCTTGGGAAATCCGGACTGAATTAATAAACAATGTACCTTATCCATGAGAGTTATGTTTATCCGTTCTGCTGACCCATTATGTTGTGGCGTCCATATGTCTAGCAATCCCACTCTCTATGCATAGTTGCTCAAACTCCCGATTACAAAACTCACGACCATTATTTATCCTCAACTTCTTAATTGTCCGCCCTTCCACTAACTCTGATCTTGCATTCTCCTGAATCCATAATCCAATCCAGCAATGCATATGTACTCATCACCATCATCACCTCACAACCATCACATATCGAACCACCAGAGCTTGCTTGATCATCTATCTTGACATATCCTGTTGACTTCTTGCGATTATTCTTTGGACAGTTTGTCTTCAAGTGATCCTCACATTGGCAAATATAGCACTTAAGTCTTTCACCTCGATACTTGATCATCTATCTTGACATATCCTGTTGACTTCTTGCGATTATTCTTTGGACAGTTTGTCTTCAAGTGATCCTCACATTGGCAAATATAGCACTTAAGTCTTTCACCTCGATACTTCCATCGTGACTTTCCCTTAGACTGATACGAAGTCTTGCGATCAATTCTTCCCCTCACGTATAACCCTTCACCATCATCCCCCTTCGCCTTAGACCTATCTTTGATTTCCTTTTAATTTAGTGTGGCCATCATGTCCTCCAAAGTCAAATCTTCCCGTCCATAGAGCAACGTATCCACAAAATGTTCGTATGATGCTAGTAAGTGAGTAATAATAAAGCAAGATCTACATCCTCGAATTTTACCTCAATATTTGCTAGATCAAGAACGATTTTTGCTTGTTTGTACCTATATTTTCGTAGTGGAATTTTTGTTGTTGTTGCTACTTCTTAAAAGTATGGATTTTAAGAATTTGGGGATTATGATGTTTGGTCATATAAAAGACGGAAATTTACATATTTCTTCATTAAGACTAATAATTCAGCCCAAAAAAGAAACACCAGTTATTCACCATAACTCTTGATAAAATCATTTATGTCAATATAACCATCTATACCTATTTACAAACTTATTGAAAAAAAAATGTACACAAGCCCTTGATTATACCATTTAATTTACTAAAAAAAGATCATATGTCACAAGAATGCTTTAACGACCATTGAATTTTTTCAGCAACTGAAACACAAATGCTATTACCTGTAACGTTTAAGTTCTTTGAACAATTGGATACACATTTCCTTATTAATATAGCCTTCACCCTGTTGATTTAAACAACATTTCATGAGTAGGGTAGCATTAATTCCTGGAGGAAATTTCACAACAGAAAGACTCATACTCACATATTCATCAATACAATCAAAAGCTCTCCGCAATATTCTTTCCTTCCTTTCATCCTTCTCAGTAACTTGTTTAGCCAGCTGCAGTTAAAAGGTCATGCAAGCTTGAAACATACAAGTTTTAAAACATGATGACAAACAAAGAGTTAAAGAAAGCTGAAACATCAAGTCATCAACATAAATTGAAATTGGATGGACTTTATAGTAATCATAAAGAAATATGTACCCCACTTTCAAAGCTCTCATATACAACCGCAAGAACCAGGTTTGAGAGAAAGTAAACACCCAGAAGCACAAAAAGAACAAAAAAAAGGAAAGACCATCTTGATGAACTGGAAAGAAGAGGAAAACACGTTGTAAACATATTTACTGTTGATAGTAGTAAATGGTAATTACAATCATACTGTCATGCTTGAGGGATAATTACATGTATAAACACTTGTAATACCAAATGTAGTGTACAAAATTAATAAGAACGAAGCTCTCAAAAAATGAAGGCGAGGCCAGAGTAGTCAATATGCCAGTATACTGAAAACAATAAACTCTTTCAGTTCATGACAAATATCATCTTTGCTTCCTATACCAGATATACTTGGGAGTGAGTAGGCATGTGATTTAGGCTTGACTTAGAGATGGATTTATTTTACCTTGTGTCCATTTATTCTACTATTTGTGTATGACATATAAATAAATAAAAGTTGTCATCTGAAATGAAATGATAAATTATAAAATGTGCCCTTTATTCTACTTGGGATATTTGGAAATTGGAACTAGTATTAACAAATTGTGAATCTTATAATCTATATCAAGTAACTCACTTGTAAGCAGGAATCCAAGCGTCTGGATTGTTCGATGTGGTAGAAAGAACAAACAGTTGGTACAATGTAGCAGGGTAAGAGACAAATATTGTAGTTCCTTGTTGGGTGTCTTCAAAGATGACATAAGCTAACCAACTGGAGAAGAGAAGAAACAGAAGGCACAAAATCTGTATACACGAAATACTTTATTGATCATTAATGACAACAACAATCCAAATAAGACTCAGTATCAGATCAAGTAGAGAATCATAACATATATTCATGAAAAGATGATGGAATACACACCAAGACATTGAGATATGTGCGAACCATTCCAGCCAGCACGACAAAACTGTCTCGTAAGTCCCTAGTCAAGATATTTTTAAAAATAAATAAATTAGCATCATCAACATGTTGAGTATCTTTGTCTAGTGGGTGGGCAGTTATTTTGGGACGGAGAGAGTGATAAGCATTGTATTCGTGTTACCAAAGTGTCAAGTTTTACTAGATGCGATGCATGCCTTTTGAAGTTCCTCCGTCCCAAAATATAAGTCCATATTTGACTTTTCAAAGTCTTTTTTTTACTTTGACCGTAATTATTTTGTTTCGTGCTATATGATACTTGATGAAAAGTATACCAATGAAAATACATTTGAAACACAAATCCATTTATATATTTTGCATCAAGTATTATAGAACACAAAAAAAAATAATTACGGTCAAAATATGAAGGGAAAGACTTTGAAAAGTCAAAAGCGGACTTATATTTTGGGACGGAGGGAGTAGTATAAATTAATGAAGTAAAGTACTAAACATTGAAAATAGATCAACATTTTATGGTATTAGAGAGTTGTGTACGTAGTCATGTCATACCTGATATACAAGACAAAGAACACTACCCTTAGATAAGGTGCAATCCTAAATGGAAGAGTATGGATGGCCTCCGGAGACATGTAGAGAATGTATACTACTAAATCAGCAGCCAGAAATAACAGCAAAATGACCTGATAAAATAACACAAGACGTCAGTATCAGGTTGCTTTAAAACAGAGAAGGAATTACATAGCGTAGAGAATAACATCTTAGCCAGAACTATTAGTGAATAAATAGGCCCAAGCCTGGTTTGTGGGTTTAGGGTATCTAGGGTTTCACCATTATAAATAATGGTCATTGTCTAACATGGTATCGGAGCGGGTATGATCCTCAGACCTAGGTGGCTATGTTGAGCCGCCTCCATCCTAGGCCACCCCGTCAAACCCTAATTATACAAAATATATGCCGTAACTTTTCTACCCACCAATACAACAATTACTTTTTTTCTTTTTTTCCCAAGTTGTTCACTTTTTGAGATAAGCCAACGGCGGATACAAGAAGGAAGAAAGAAGGAAATCAATGGTTGGAAGTTTTGAAACTTGCAAACTTTATTTTGGAATATTATGTCTAGGAATCCGTGGTATGCAGATCATACGTGGTTATGTAACTAAAAAATAAAAAAAATAAAAAATAAAAATAAATATATATATATATATATATATATATATATATATATATATATANTGTACGTAGTCATGTCATACCTGATATACAAGACAAAGAACACTACCCTTAGATAAGGTGCAATCCTAAATGGAAGAGTATGGATGGCCTCCGGAGACATGTAGAGAATGTATACTACTAAATCAGCAGCCAGAAATAACAGCAAAATGACCTGATAAAATAACACAAGACGTCAGTATCAGGTTGCTTTAAAACAGAGAAGGAATTACATAGCGTAGAGAATAACATCTTAGCCAGAACTATTAGTGAATAAATAGGCCCAAGCCTGGTTTGTGGGTTTAGGGTATCTAGGGTTTCACCATTATAAATAATGGTCATTGTCTAACATGGTATCGGAGCGGGTATGATCCTCAGACCTAGGTGGCTATGTTGAGCCGCCTCCATCCTAGGCCACCCCGTCAAACCCTAATTATACAAAATATATGCCGTAACTTTTCTACCCACCAATACAACAATTACTTTTTTTCTTTTTTTCCCAAGTTGTTCACTTTTTGAGATAAGCCAACGGCGGATACAAGAAGGAAGAAAGAAGGAAATCAATGGTTGGAAGTTTTGAAACTTGCAAACTTTATTTTGGAATATTATGTCTAGGAATCCGTGGTATGCAGATCATACGTGGTTATGTAACTAAAAAATAAAAAAAATAAAAAATAAAAATAAATATATATATATATATATATATATATATATATATATATATATATATATATATATATATATATATATATATATATAGTGTAACTTTATTTTCAGAACCCTGTTAAGTGCGAGAACTCTCTTTAGACCGTTGGATATTTTAATCAATGGATGAGATGATATGTGCCATTAGTGTCATTAATGAAAAGAACAAGGAAACTTTTGTAAATGACTTAAATGGCTGAAGGGTATTATAGTCACATCCTAAAAAGGTGCCAGCATAAATTGTGGATCACATCTCTCTCTCTAACCTAGAAACCGCCACCCTCCTCTCCCATTCCCAATCACCAGAAAAACTTATAGATCGTGATAATTAAAAGGATATGGATTTACACATAAAACCTAAAAAAAACCACGACGCCTGCTCTCCCATTCTCCTAGCCGCCAAAAAATGGATACCCGTTGATCACTGTTGTTATTCCAGAAACCTCAACCGCCGCCATTGGTGCCTTTTTTCATCTTCGCTATAATCATAGATATGTTTCGTAAACAATGATTGATGAGATATGTTTCGTGTTCACTATGTACTTTCATGTTCGAGATCGGTAAAGATGAATGTTAATGGTGATGATCACTATGATTGATGAGGTATGTTTCGTAAATAATGCTTTGAAACCGTGTTTTTTTTCGCTTTAATATTACTTTTCATTAAAAAAATATGTTCACACAAGAACACAACGTTAAGGTTTGCTTTGAATCATTATAATGATCGTCTTGTGTCATAAACTGATTGCATTACGGTTCTGAGAGTGAATATTAATTGCATATAGTTATTAAAAAAATATTTGTGATGATTATAGGGTCTCAGGAACTAATTGATATTTGAGCAAAACAAATGAGCACTTTAATTCGTCTATACGTTAAATGATTTTTTTATTTTTATTTTTTAAATTAGCGAAAACATGAATATAAAACAAATTACAATAATTATGCATTACCAAAAAATGTTTGAAATCACAAGAATGTTTGAATCATAATAATGTTTGAAATGATTCATTTTTATTAGCGTATCATAGATAATTGTACAATAAATATAATCAAAGATAAAAAATGCATTACCAAGTATTGAGTCATTTTTTATTATTTTTGATTCATATAATTTAGCATATTTAGAAGTTAGCGTATTGACAGTAATGTATGAAATAGTTTAAAACAAATTATCGTATTTAGAAGTTGTCATTTGAAATATCAATGGTTTACAAATGTATTTAAAAGTGTATTTTGTTTATTAAATGGGAAAAGAATATTACTTAAGGAACGGTGCATACGTGTTTAAGGTACGGTGCACACATGTTTTAAGGTACGGTGCATACATGTTTTCAGGTGCATACATGTTTTGAGGTACGGTGCATACATGTTTTAAGGAATGGTGCATACATGTTTATTGCTGGTAAAAAATCAATTAAAATGGTGCATATGTGTTTTATAGCTGATATAAATCAATAAAAGTGTGTGCATATGTGTTTCAAGGTTTGATAGTTGTTTTATATATGTATTTATGATTAAAAATATGTTTGATATATACAAGATTGTCCATATGCGTTATGATTGTTGTTAGGATTATTTTTTTATTTCTTATTTGTTTATGGTTTAATTGTTTTTGTGCATGCTTGTTTCAGATTGATGAAGATGACGATATCATTGAAGACCGAGACGTGGATGAACAAAAATATACATGAAGATAATTTGTGATTTTTGAAGATATACGATTATTGCATACGTGTTTTATGTTCTTGTAATTAAGTGGAATGTAACATTTAAGTATATAAATCTTATTTTTTTTCTTTTATAATGATTTATTTTCTTTGATTTATGTTTCAAACTTCTTAAAAAGTAATGGTTAGGCAAAAATATTGATAGGTTGATAAAAAAAGTGTGAACAATTACATTATAGAAACACATTTAAATTTAAAAACATTTAAAAAACATACATGCACCTAATTTTTTCAAAAAAAAAAAAAAAAAAGAAAGTAAGAAAAAAAAAAAAAAAAAAAAAAAAAAAAAAAAAAAAAAAAAAAAAAAAATTTTTTTTTNAAAAGTTATGCATGATGAAGACTTTGAAGATTTGTTTTACTGTTGAAAAAAAAAAAAAAGTTACAGTTGTTTTATGTTTGTTTGTTAGTTGATTGTTCGTACGGCTTTGTTACCAGTCGACTAAAGTTGACCGTTGGTACCAGTCCCTAAAGTCGACCGTTGGTACTTTTTATTATGTTAATGTTTCTTTTTCTTTTCTAGTTTGTTACTCCAGTCCGAGCTTTCGCGATTTCGCCGCTCGGACTGCGGGGGAGTATTAGTGAATAAATAGGCCCAAGCCCGGTTTGTGGGTTTAGGGTATCTAGGGTTTCACCATTATAAATAATGGTCATTAATAAACTTATACCTACGAGGTTTAATGTTCTAACAAGAACTAGCATATTTAATATAAAATATGCATGAATGTTCATGCAATGTATATGTATATACTGGAAGTTTGTGGGTTTATTGGGTATTTCTGAAAAGTGCGTATAAGATGTTCTTGCTGGAACAAGTAAAAAACTTGATGAGTCTTCTTCACTCTCTTATTTCGTTTTCTTTCCTTCCCAACTGTTCATTTTGCTTCTTTTAAATGCTTCATGATTTTAGTTTCTTGTCCCTTTATCCGTTTCCACAGTAGGTAGATAACAAATTAAAAGCAACCTCACATAGAAATAGAACATAGCATACATGATCTACCTAAAATCCAAAATTAACTAACCATGAAAGTGTTAAAGACGGGCTATGTTAGTCGGGCCAAGCCCGCTTGTGGGTTTAGGTCTTTTAAGGTTTAGGTCTCTTTTACTCTATAGATAGTGAATGCATAATACAAAGTATCCAATAGGGAATATTATAATCTAACGGAAAAGTCAACCAAATTAAAATCTTTCCATATTGAATTTATTCACACTATATTATCTGCTAATCTCTACCTCCACCGTTAATTTAGTATCCTGAATCTGATATGAATAAGAAACATCAAAGTTAACCTATATATAATAGGTGATCTTATCACAATGTGAAAATGGTGATGCCACATGAGAACCACACTAGGGAAACCAAATACCTAATCAAAGTCATTCAAATATATACACACACACATAGAGACACAGCTAAACCTATCCTGCCAATATGATTATTCTTTCGGTTATCCAAGCTCAACAAATTAAATTAAAAGCATATCTAGCAATACATTTAATCTCGGAGACTAATATAGACAGTTTAAGAACTACAGCCTCAAATTTGACTGAATTGTATCTGCAATCTAGAAGAAACATATAACAATTTAGCAGATTTTTCTGAGTTTACATCATAATCAACAGCTTCTAAAAGGATGAATCTATTAATCTATCTATTAATTCCATTAAACGAAGGTTTTTGTTGATCTAATCTTCTACTAGGTGGTAATATTTTATTGGTCCGTTCAATTAAAAATATAAAGCAATGACGTCATAATTTCAGAAAAGATTTATTCAATTTAAGATGCATCGTCTAATAGCCAATTTAATTTTTTCTAAATGTTTGAGGCTTCTTGAACACAAAATACAGTGCGCCCTTTTTATTGAAGTTGGAGATGCATCTCGAAAACATAAACCACTCTACTCTATTCAAGAATTTGAAATTTAAATTTCTATTTCATTTGTGTATTCTTCAGGTTTCATTTCAGAAATTATCTATACCTTTTCTTCTTCCTCTTCTTAATTAGTTTGCATCTCTTAACCGATTTTCATTTCATATGTTTAGATACTAATCAATTTATCCATCTTCATATTCTTAGTTGCAGGAGATTTTTAGTAGTCTTCATCTTAGCGCCACCGATTTTGATTTCTTGTCCAGATTCTTGATCAAAGGTTAGTTTGTTCGATTATGAGGTTCTGGCATGTTTTGGGTCGGTTTAAATGTAGTTTTTGGTCTGATTACCTTTGTTAGTGTTTAGCATGAAATTTATGTTTGTTCATGTTACTAATAAAGTAATAAAAAACTGGTTAAACTTTTGAAATTTAAAACAAGGGAACCCGAGATTTTTGGAGTGTTCTTAATCAGCACTTAAGATGTGTAGTCACAATTTTGGAAAATGCTATAACTGAGCTTGAGTTGCTATAACTGAGCTTGGAGAATCTATGTGCATTTCAATATGATATCTATGGTTTCTCAGTACATTCAGAATGTAATAACGGCAAATCAAGCATAGATGGCCACTTCTAATGCAAACTTTATTGGAAAACTGTTTTACTCGATTCAAATTGAATAGTTGTAGATAAGGGATAAAGACCAAAATATTATAAAAGCATGTATTGAGAAGTTATATGTTTACCATTTAAGTTCTATATTAGTATACTCATTTTGCTACCAAAGGGCTTGTGTCCCAATGGTACCCCTAGTTGTGTGAGAAGCTCCCCAACCAAAATGGTTGTAGGTTCAAGTATTGCTTAAGATAAGTGAGATAGTTTGTTGTTTGCATATTGTGAGATTGTTAGTCGCCGTTCTAAAAAAAATAAAGAATAAAAAAAAAATATACTCATTTTGCTATACTACATTTTTGCACACATTTAGAATGTAATACATTTGAAAAGCCCGTGTATTACACGGGTCTTAAACTAGTTTTCCATAAATAACATTCTAAGGATGAATAATTCTGGAATCATGTACCTTCAGTTTATTAGCATGGTGGCTCCAGTAGATAGACACCCCTTCATATGATAAAGGAAATAGAGTATGCGCCACAAGAATTATGAGGGTTACACCCTACATAAGAGTTTATAACAATTATTAGATTACCCCGTACAAAGTTACCAGAACTACCAAGTGTAATAGTATGTTAGAAAACAACTGATATTAGCAATGTTGATTTGTAGAAATCATCGTTAACAGAAACCAGATCCGGATAAAGAGCTGATCTGAATTGAGTGATTAAGTTATTTTTAAACTCTTGTTTACAGTCCGCACTTTTAAGAATTTGCAATTGTTGGATATTAAACTAAATATAGTATATTAGAAAGTTTAAGGATGCTTATGTAATAAACTAAAGCCTAAGGGCTAAATATGTATATTAGTTAGTTAATAACCGAATGGCGGTTACAGTTAGTTATAGGTAGTTAAAGTCGGTTATGGTTGAACCATTGTGATGGTTCATGAATCGGCATAGTACCCTTTCATGTAGTATAAGTAGGACAAAACCAGGAAACAGAAACCTTGTATTCATATTAGCAATTTCATAATAAAGTTTATAGTTTATACATTATAAAGATTGAGTTATTGTTCGTGAATTACCAACAGTGGTATCAGAGCCAGGTTTGATTCAGGGAGAAAAAGGAAATCGATCAGAAGGGCACTGTTTTGATTAATATACAGAAACAGTGGTAGAAACGGGGTAGTTTAAGATCAACAGCGGATTAGCGGGATTGGTAAACAACAGCAGGGCAGCGGGTTTGATTATCAACAGCGGAATAGCGGGATTGATCAAGATCAACAACGGAGAAGCGTGTTTGATTGTCAATAGTGGTGAAGCGGACAATAGTTGTCATTAGCAGGAAGCGGACGTGACAATCATTTGCTAGACGGATTTGGCTTTCAACCGCGAGGCGGGTTTGATCACATACCCAGAAATCAAAGAAACCGATTATCAAGATTGGAAAAGGAAGGAAGAAAAAGACAATGGCAGGCGACGGATCAAATAAAAATAAGAACGAAGTTACGAAGGATAGTGGAACATCAATGACGTTCCAATACCCGGTTCTCAATTCAACGAATTACACGATTTGGGCAGTAAAGATTAAAGCGTTATTCAATGTCCATGGAATCTGGGAAGCAGTTGAACCAACAACGGATGCTGAAGTTGATCAAAAGAAAAACAACATGGCAATTGCAATGTTATACCAAGCAATTCAAGAAAATATGGTTTTGCAAATTGCAAGCCTTACTTCGGCAGAAGAAATTTGGGAAGCATTAAAGGTTCGACACGTGGGAGTTGAAAGGGTTAAGGAAGCACGCGTTCAGACACTCGAGTCAGAGTTTGAATCGTTAAAAATGGGTGAATGAACCACTAGATGTCTATGCGGGAAAGATTAGTGAGATTGTTTCACAAGCAAGCAATCTTTTGGACATACTTTGGATGAAAAAAGACAGGTTCGAAAACTTCTAGGATCGGTGCTAGAAAAGTTTATTCAAATAGTAGCGGCAATTGAGCAATTTGCGGATTTGAATAAGATGTCGTTTCAAGAAGCCGTGGGGAGATTAAAAGCTTAAACGGACGAAAAAGGCAGTCAAAGAAGAAGACAGGTCCAGTAGCCTATTCTTCAGCAAAGTAGATGAAAAGGAGAAGACCAAGGAACACAAGTGTGAATATTGCGGTTGCGGAAATGCAAGCCAGAAAGACTTTGGACGTGGCCAAGGACGAGGTCGGGGGTCCGGGAGAAGTCAAGGCGATGGTCGAGCACAACGGGACAAGAGCAACGTGAAGTGTTTCAAATGCAATGAACTTGGGCATTTTAGCAATGAATGTCCAAAATGGGAAAATAAGAAAGATGAGGCAAATCTGATCAAATACGAGGATGAAGACATGATGGTGCTGTGATCAGATATGGAAGAAAATTTGAAGACATCGCTTAGAATATATTTAGTTTAGGGGGGAATATTTGGGAGGGTGTGAAATGGTACTTGGAGTGCAGTGGTTATCAACCTTAGAAGACATTGGGTATGTTTGATATAAGTAGTAGTAGCAGTAGTAGAAATGGTTCTAGGAAATTACATTTAATGGTCATGTTCAACCGCTTACCGCTTGTCGCTCCTAAATGCTTCCAAAACGTTGTTGCCAAACATGACCATTAAATGCAATTTCCAAGAACTCAAAATGGGCTTTACTTATAAGGGAAAATATATGACTAAGGGATACAAATAAGTTAGCAGCTTGGTCATCCAAGACACTACAAGGAGTTGACCCTTCTCCCAAACACTACACGTGGACTGCAAATAAGTTGTTGAGAAAGGGCAAACTGGTGGTTGGTAATGATGATGCTCTAAGACAAGACTTGCTGCATCATTTTCATAATACTTCTCAAGGAGGTCACTCTCGAATACAAGCTAACACCAAAAGATTGTGTGCCCAAGTCGGCAAGTCTCCTGGAAGAAGATGAGGAAGGAAGTTAAGTACAATGTGAGAAACTGTGTGGTGTGCCAAAGATTTAAGCCTAAACTTGTGCAGTCACAGGTTTGTTACAACCACTCCCTTATTCTAGAGCAAATTTGGACTAAGATATCTATGGATTTTATTGATGGTCTACCTATGTCTAAAGGAAGATTAGTCATTCTAGTGATAGTGGACAAGCTCAGGAAATATGCCCAATTCATTCAACTTACCCATCCCTACATTGCTTTATCGGTGGCTCAAGCATTTTTGGACAACATCTATAAACTACATAGGTTGCCCAAAGTGATTGTGAGTATTTTTGGACAACATCTATAAGCTACATGGGTTGCCCAAGGTGATTGTGAGTGACAAAGATACAGTTTTCCCAAGTAAGTTTGGAAGGAGTTGTTTGGAATGTTACAAGTCAGCCTACACATGACCACTGCATACCACCAACAAAGTGACTTGTTTGGAATGTTATCTAAGGTGTATGAGTGGGGACAAGCCAAAGGATTGGGTTCACTAGATTTCCTTAGCTGAGCATTGGTACAACACTACTTGTCATATTGCCATCAACACTACTCCGTACAAAGTAGTTTATCGACAGCCACCACCATCACATATTGCATATATTCATTGGGAAAGCATGGTTGAAGTCGTGGATAGATCCTTGTCTGCTAGAGAAGAAGCTATCCACCTACTCAAATTCCATTTGTAGAGGGCTCATAGTAGGATGAAATCTATCGCAGACACAGAATAGATAGGGAGTTTGAACTCAATTCAAGGAGTCTACCATAAGGAAGGGAAGCATCACAAATTGTCTCTCTAAGTACTTTGGCCCTTTTAAAGTCATACAAAAAGTTGGAAAGGTGGCTTACAAATTAGAACTACCAAAAACTGTTCAAATCCACCCAGTGTTTCATGTCTCACAATTGAAGCTACACAAAGGCAATCTACCCACAATACTAGCTACTTTGCCTGAATTCAACAAAGAATGAGTGATCGCAGTGGAACCCTTTGCTATTTTAGACATGAGAATGGCAAAAAAAAGGTAATGCAGCAGCAGTTTATGTCCTTGTTCAGTGGGTGAATGGTATTTTTGATAGTTTGATACAACATGGGAGTTATATAAAGACATAGCTGCTAGATTTCCTTTGTTAGATATAGACGATTAAGTTCTAACTTGTGGACAAGTAAAATTTGAAGAAGGGGGCATTGTTATGGGTCAGAATGCAAGGTCGACCAAAGTCAACGAAAGTCATCAATAAAAGTCAAACAAGCAAGAACAATGCATAACAGAAATTCCCGCCAAATTACAATTCACTTACATATCACTTTCATTGTATAAATACATCATTTTACATTCATTACAACTTAGCTAATCAGAATTGTAAACACTTTTCCCTTCTCTATTATCTCTCAAATACTTGTAACAACTATCTTCCATCAATAGTTCATCTAATTCGAGATTCCATTCCTATTTTCATGAATGTCCTATTATTTGAATTTAATCTTTCCCCTTTCATTGTGATTTCTGAAAGATCATAACATATTGAGTGATCATTCTATAAGATATGATGTTTATTCAGAAGATACCTCATATTTCCATCAAACTACAAATTCTAAATAAGTAGTTTAGTATAGAGTTAGTAGAGAAATAATGCATAAGTCATGCACACCTTATAATATCCTTCTAAGTATATCATTCTTATCTTTCTAGTCCCCTTACCCTGCTCCGGCGGGATTGGGTTCGTTGTTGTTGTTGTAAACATCAAACAACAAGGGTTGCAGCGATTCTTATCTTTCTAGTAGTTACTTGAAAAAACACCAGCTTACAAGTCAAGAGATCAAAAGATTTGTTTTAACACCAGAAAGTGATTCTTGTTTAAAATTAACCGACAATAAACTTCACTTCCTTGAACTTACTTTTATTGTTTTATCTAATCACTCTCTTATATTATAGTACTTATAATTGCATGTTTCTTGGATATGCATCAAATCATAACACCATGAGCACTAAGAAATGGTAATCTGACTATGGAAATCAAATTCCATAGATCATGAATCATGTTTAATTGTCCTGATCAACAATGCACGGCACTGAAATACAGACGAACTTTTGTCATTAAATGAACAATAAGTTTCTACAGAATAAACAGAACTCAAACCTCAAATGCCAGAGATCCTGCACTAGTCAAGTATGGAAGCTCCCCAAGATAATAGTAGTGTCTGTTACTACAAGAAACCTTCAATTCGCTGCTACACCATAACGGTTTCTGTTGCAGATATTAAGTAATAAGAACAACCCGAATAATCATGAGAGAAGAAACTAGAAAGTCTAACAGTAACTTGTGATAAAGGAAAGTGTTTTTTTGAGCATCTCGAAAGAAGTCATTGGCACTAACCTCAAAGAAATTCAAGGTTATAAGTGCAAAATAATTAAGGGTCCATATGATGTCAAAACGAACGAATAGTAAGTAGAACTTTTCAACCCTTTGAATGTTTGGTAAATCAAGGATTTCCTCTGGTATATCTCTATCATCATTCGCCTGGAAACAGAAAAAATAATTCCTTTAGCTATCAGAAGTATATTCAATTATTCATAAGCTTCTTTTTTTTAAATAAAGGTAAAAGCTTTGATTCCATAGTTCCATATACTTATGTGGTCTCAGCAAGTTCATGTCAATGAATAAATCTTCAATCTTCACTCATAAGATCATACTCCCAATATTAGACTCAGTCACTCAACAGACCAGATGAATGTTACATAGTTAAAACTGACAATGTCCAAAACGAGAACATCCGTATTCTGAGGTTGTCTGGGATTGCTTATTAGTTCTGCTTATGCTATTGCTTATAAGGCTACAAGCAGCTTAAAAGTAAGCAGTTCAAGAAATAGTGTTTGGATTTGCTTGATTCGCGATTATTATAAATTAATGTCAGAGAAGTAGAGAGAAAAAAAGATT
Organism: Artemisia annua; assembly: GCA_014162995.1. Lineage (NCBI taxonomy): Eukaryota > Viridiplantae > Streptophyta > Magnoliopsida > Asterales > Asteraceae > Artemisia > Artemisia annua. The sequence goes on from LBNU01023230.1 coordinate 163,346, forward strand.
TTACATTAAGATTGAGTATTTGATTGTTAAACATCAACTTCATCCCAAAATAAGAACATACTGAAAATTGCTTATTTCCCCCAAAACAAGCAAATAAGCTGGTTTGGATTATCCAAAGAAGAGTGTCAGTACCCTCAAATTAATTTAGGGGTGTTTGGAATTGCTTATTTCCTTAATACTTCTTAAACATAAGCAAACAAGTATATGTCAATCAAGTGAGGGTGTTTGTTTAGGGTTACTTGATGGGCTTGTGAGCTTATCAACTTGAGTTTATGAAGTTGAATAAGCTATAATCTCAAGTTGATAAGGTCATATGCATGTCATGGTGTTTTAAATTTGAAATAAACTCGTAAGCTGATCAAATAACCAAAAACAAACACCCTCTTAATTAAGTAGTAAATACTTCTTACAAGATCAATAAGAGCCGCGGCTTTTTGATAAATTGATCCAGCAATTAGGGCATGCAGTCCGCCAATGAAGGTGACAATGGCGTCCCTGTTGGCGGCAATGGTCCTGCTGACGGCAGGGTCGTTCATGTCAGTGGCAAGGCCAACATTTTCGGTGAGCAGGACGCTAATGGTGGTGGTAAGGACCCTTGCTTCCATGAGAAGGGCCTTTCTGGTGCGGGAAAGGGCGCCCCTCTTGGCGGCAAGGCTTCTCACGGCAATGCTGAGAGAGTTGATGGAGTCCAATAGTGCCTCCTCATCCATCTTTGATACACAGAGTTTAACCAAATAGCTCAATGAGTGAATCAATCAATAATTATAAGAATGCAATATGTAAGAAGAGTTTAACCAATAATCAATGAGTCAATGAATAATAATAATAAAAAACATTAATAAAAAAATAAAGTCTTAACCAATAATACAATCAACAACTCATCATATAATAACAATTAGGTAAAAGATGTATATCTAATTACCTCACTTTTGGACTTATTAGCCGGCTCGGCTGGTTAAAATATACATAACAATGAGAAATTGTTTTCCCGGCACAAATCTGAGTTTATCAACAACCCAGTGTTACTTTATGTTGCCGCCACACTGAAAATAAACGGTGTGTCATGTCATGGTGGTACTGTGGTAGATGGGCGGGGTGGATCACTTCAATTTTTGGTATTTTAAATAAGTAAATTACACAAATGGTCCCTGTGGTTTACATTGACTAGTATGTTTGGTCCTTTCATTTTTTTTTATCTATACTAGTTTAAGACCCGTCCTTTCATTAAGCATGTAATTGGACTTTATTATTCCTTAAACAAATTTGTGAGTATTATATATTGCTATCATTTAATTAGTTACTCACTTTATAATCATCTGTTTTAAACAATTATTGTAGTGCGAGCATAAATAAATCAAAAGAGACGGGTAAATTTTCATTGTTTAGAAACCGATCATGTCCGATAAGCATGGATGAAGCTTTGAGCATTTTTTAGAAGGGTTAATAATGTGAGCTTAAAAAGCCACGACAATGGTATGTAAATTACGTGAATAGAAAGACCATCCAATTTTTAAAAATCATAAGTAAAACCCATTAAACTTTTTGAAAAAAAGCTTTGAAGATTGTAACTATAAGAGTTCAACCTCGCCTCTGTTTTAAATGTTTTGTTCAGTATTAATATGAGTACCCAAAGGGCTTTGCTTAGTTGGTACCCACCTCCCAAAAATATATAGGCCCATTGAAGAGATTTTGTGAATAAAAGGTCATGGGTTCGAGTCTCGGCTTGTGCTTACTCCAGTTCAGTTGGTGCCCCGCTAGGTCAGGAGAGTTGTCGGAGCTATTCTTTGTCGAGTGGAGTGTGGATAATGGCTGGTGTCAAGGTCAGGGTGTTCCTGTCAATCTACACCTTTTGTGGATCAATATGAGTAAGATATCTTTAGTGACCATACTACAAAATAGTTAAGACTTGATGCATATCAGAAGTTTGCACCATATCTTGTAGCAAGTTGGACAAATAATAATATGGTTAGTACCAAGGTTTTATATAGTAGTTAATAGAAGGTGCTAAGGCACGTGAACATCAAACAACTTAAGTATATACAGATACCATCGAAGACTATTTGTGCAAAGAGAATAAGCATCAATTTGCACAAAGTTCAGCCACAATAAATTTAAGTGACAAACTTTAGCAAACTTAAATATGTTATCGCCCTTATTCAAGTTATATTTCTAGGGGCAAATCGCACAAAAGTATACCTAACTTATACTCAATTCCAATTTAAGGTACTCCACTTTTTTTTTCTCAATTTAGTGTACCCAACTTATTTTTCATTGCAATGTAATACAATTTGTGGGTTTCCCAATCACTTTGAAAAGTTTAGCCGGTTCCTTTGCCAAGTAAGCTTCCACATCATCTTATTCATTTACTTTCCCCTTTATAACTTTGCTAGGTCTGATTATATCCATGTTGTAAAGTTTTTTACTTTTGTATTGCAATTTGCCCATCTTTTTGATGTGGAAACAAAATACATATGTTGTTAAAACAACCCAAAACAACACAAAGTGTTGTTGAAAAAAGAGCAATGAATTGGTTCAAAAACATGTAAGAAGCTGTGGAACAACACAACAAAAAGTAAAGGACTGCTTTTAACATAAAAATAGATTCTTGATGTTTGCCATTAACCTTAAAACCATAAACTACATTGTCAAGTTAAAAGTTAGGCTTACATAAATAAAATATTGACTGTACAAACACAAAAGATGCCTTAACCCTACATTTAAATTCTCATTGCTATCTCAAACCGATATTGCCTTTTCATATGTAGTCCCTTTTCCATTAGGATTTGGCAATGGTTTCCTATTCCAATTGTTTGCCATTAATCTTCCAGAAGGCCTTCTTGTCCTTACAGGTTGTTCAACTGGTTCTTCATCTTCATCTTCTACAACTACATCTTCTGCAACTTCATTCACAACTTCAACATCCACTAGCTCTAACTTATCTGTAATTAACTCCATATCTTCTTCCACGTCCATATTTTCAATTCATATCCCACTGGTACCTCATTCCACTCTGGTTCTTCATGTAAATTTGGTTCTTCATTCCACCCTGGTTCTTCATGTACACCTGGTTCTTGATCCACCTGCAAAAAAAAAAAAAAAAAAAAAAAAAAAAAAAAAAAAACCAATATTACTTACTCTTTCCCTATTACTTGAAAAACATGAACAATAATTTTGAATCTTTACACTTACCATTACATTTTTCCCCTTTCCTAATATTATTAAGAACGTGATGGGATTTGGGATTGAAAAAGTGATTTGGGATTGAAGAGTTATTTCGAACGTGAAGGTATTTGGGGTTGAAAAGTGTTTTGAAGTATATATTGTAAGTAAAAGCTACGTCATTAAATATGTTACCGGGAACCGGAGAGAAACCCACAAATTGTATTACATTGCAATGAAAAATAAGTTGGGTACATTAAATTGAGAAAAAAAAAATATGGAGTACCTTAAATTGAAATTGGGTATAAGTTGGGTACACTTTTGTGCGATTTGCGCTATTTCTAGCTACTAACAATCGGGTAATGCTAATATAAGAACAACAGTTATAAAAATAGCATTTACATTTTCATAAATAAAATGTCTTTTTCCCTCAATTTCAGGCCAGAAAAAGCAAAAAAACTGCAATATATTACTCTTGGTGAGTGAAGCCTGAAATCGAACATAACACACTCCGTGTGTAAGAAACACCTACAGGTCAGCTTCAGCCAAGTATAATTGGTATATGTCAAATGACTTGCCTCGTTGTTCTTCCTCCGAAGTATATAAAATTACACACAATTATAAAACAATTGGTTGACAACATTATTAAACGTTAAAATTCATGTGAAAACAAATAGCAAATAAATGAAAACAAAAAAGTGATGATTTGCACGCTCTACAAATTTATTTGCACACTTCAATTTTTAGTGATTTTACATTTATACCTTTACAAAGGTAAAAATGAATAAAAATGATGTGAGAGCATCAATATCAAAACATCATAAATTAAAGTGTGCAAATAAATTTGTGTAATGTGTAAATGATTGCTCTAACCAAAAGAAACAATTTTTTGTTTTCAAATGAGATGCCTGCGAAAGCGTGCAATGGTGTTGTGGAGCATATGTCGTCAAATTTTGCAAATCATACACACTGATTTTACCATTACTATCTATATACGTATTCATCTTTATTAAAAATATGTGCCAACAGACTTAAAAATCGATATATATTAGCAACGATTTCATAATAACCTACAATTTATACAGTGATATTGTAAAGGTGCGTGATGATTCAGCAATCAATAATATCGTGGAGTTTTTAAAATGGTGGAATAATTACATTAGTAATGACGTGATTTTTTTTAAGCCTCTATATAAAAGGGTCCCCCTAAATGAACCCATTTATTCCACTAAATGAACCCTCATTTATTATATTAATCATTCAATTAATTATTTTTAGTGTTAAATGTGTATTAATGATGATATAATCATTAAAATACTTTGATTAATTATTTAAACCACCTTATTTATTATAATCATTGCTTATTTTTAATTTTTCTTTTTTATTACTTATCTAATTATATATATAAAAACACTAGACATTTATAAAAAAATGTAACTTTTCTTATAAAGACACTAGACATGTACCATATTTTATTATCTAGGTAGGTTTTTAATTTACTTTCACCTTGTAGCATGCATTTATAAGTACGCATTTTGTATAGTTTGAATCTAGCTACAATCATTTTAATTTACTTTCACCTTGTAACATACCTTTTGAGAAACTAAATAGACAGAAAAGTGACGTGTTTAATGACCTTTTCCACTACAGTTAAATATATTATGTACTATTCTCTTTTTATATAAAAGCTTCATGATCAGATCGATGGACGAAAGAGCTTTATGTGTAAGCAAGAAAATTAAAAAAGTTAATACACACATAGGTTATTATAACTTGTGTTTTCGTCTCATTAAGTTACTCAAATATAGAATATACTTTGCACTTATTTTTAAAACATATGCATGCACAAAACTTCAAAATTAGTATATAAGTTTGTAGAGAGTATAATTGTATAAGGTTAAAAAAAAAAAGTAAAAAAAAATAATACTGATGATTATCAATCAAGGGATTTGTGTTCCAATGAAACCTTATGTCGTATGAGAATCTTCCTAATCAAATGATCGTGGATTCAAATAATGCTTAACATGTGAGATAGGTTTGTGGTGCAAATATTTTGAGATAATTAAAATTACGGTCTTAATTTTTTTATCAAATAAATAACAACATAAAATAAAAACAAAGTTTAATTTTAGCCAAACTATAGTACTGTTTGCATATGTTGTACGGTAACATCCTGAAATATATCAAAATTAGAAGTAAAAACAAAGTTTAAATATTTTTAGTGTTTTCAATTTATAGCATTTAAGAAAGTCCATTGATAACTTTTTTTGTTTGTTTTTAGTGCAAATTAATATGATTTTAGTTTTCCAATAAAGCAAGAACTTTGAATAAGGTTCATATAGTAGAATTGGTGTAGGAATAGTAGGACCCATATAAAAAGACCTATCATTTTAATTGACATGTACTAGTAATTAATGTAATTATCAAATGTTCAAAAAAGAAACAAAGATTTATACGTTTTATAGAAACAAATCATTCAACAATTTAAACCACATTAACTAAGCACGAAAATCACTAACATTTTTTCCAAATAAAGCTAAAAGAAAAACATATACATTTGCCAAATTGAGTTATAGAAAAAATATCTTTCACAAAAATAAAGAAAACCCTAGCTAGTAGAACACGGAGCAAACCACTCCCTTTCATTATCTCTCACGTCATCACCTTGCACGTGTGCCCCACGTGATCTCCACCTCATTTTACACACTTCGAATCTTCTTCTCTCTCACACACTAAACTCACCTTCATTCTCACACATATTATGTTACACACATACTGTATCTGTATATTACTAGTTTACTACTATAATACATGCTCCTATCTCTCAAGCGCTTACATATTGGCAAATGATATTGTCACATAGCAAATTACTACATACACATAAATATCATGCATAAGGACAAAAAATATTTTGTCCTTATGCATGATATTTATGTGTATGTAATAATTTGCTATGTGGAATTATCAACTCCCTTACATATTACTCCATCCGTTCCAAAACAAATGTCTAGTTAAATTTTTCAGAGTCAAAATGATTCGACTTTAACCTTATATATATATATATATAGGTTTATCTTTTTATATAATATTTTGTTATATATATACTATATATATATATATACTATATAGTATATATATATATATATATATATATATATATATATATAATATATATATACTATATATATAGTATCATAATATACTAGTTATAATGCCGCGCACGGGCGGTTTTTTTTTAAATTTTTGAATGATATATTTTATATTATTAAAAAGACTAATAATTTATTTTGTATTTTGTTTTTTTATGAATTTTTAATTGTAGTTTTTATTAATTAAAGATAATCATTTAAATCTTATCTATATTTTTTGTATTTATCTTCTACTTGTATAGTATATCAACAAAACGAATTTAAAAACTTATAAATTAAATAATAATTAAAATATTGCCTAATAAGGAAATATTCTTTTTTTTTAAAATGACAAAGTACCCACTAGGGGTTTTGTTTTATTATATAAGAGATATATATATATATATATATATATAGTGTGAGGTTCTTTTCAGAACCAAATAAATTGCGAGAACTGCGAGAACCACCATTGTACTCCTAATAATGCATGATGTATATGATATTAATGCAAGATGGCATTTTTGAAAATATCTTCAACTAATTTTAGAAAAAATAAATAAATAAAGGACAATTATGGTATTTTGATTCTCCATAAAAATAGCATCCCATAACATTAGAATCAGTTGGAAACTACCTGTTACTTCATTTTATTATATCCACGAAAAAATCATCTCTATCATTCAAAACCCTAACCACCCTCCATAACATCATAGCCGCCTCTTCCCATAATCAACACCATCTCCACTATTCTTTAAAATTAGAAGCATATTGAAATTTTATTGATGTGAACATTCGTGCCAAGATGGATCTGCAATTCAAAAGAAATGATTATCGAATAAAGATGGTTGTTATCAGGTTGGTTTCCTTTATATGCTTCTAATTTTCTTTTCATTTTTCATTGTTTTTAAAATAATTTTATGTTTTTTGAACTAGTTTATGAAATCAACAACCAATAAATATCATATAAAGATGAACATGACATGTTTTTATGGACCATTGTATCCCGTTATCTTTGAGCATGTCGATGGTCACATCGACTTTTATATAAATGATATCATGAGTGAACATCCTAAAAAAATTGGTATTCTTATATACGAGTGTAAAGGGGCGTTTGGAGATGTGTTTTGAAAATGACTATGTCAAAAAATTTAAACAATTAATCAAGCATTACAGTGTTTTGAGAAGTGTGATTACTATATAAAATTAATAGATAAAATGGCTAAAAATTTAATTAATTAATAAAGCATTCAAACACTCTTACTATATTATTGCAACGTGAAAGCCCCTACCTGAAAGAAATGGTCCAGCGTTCAAACCAACTACTACCCCAAAGTGTTTCTTGTAATTGATAGCATAGATTAAGTTACTTATATTTAGATTACTTTCAGTCAAAGTCAAATTGTTAATTATTATTTTTATTTCATTGTTTGGTTTTTTAGATCCGTATCGTAAGAAGTATTCTTTTATTTGTAGGTAGATAGATCTACACATTTTTTGAGAGTTATTTTGTTGCTTTTATAAAAATAATAGTGTGAAAGAGTATGCATATGTGTTTTATAATTGATATAAACTCAAGAGAATTGTTTGCGTATGTGTTTTATGGTTAATATAAAACCAATAAAAGGGTGCATGTGTGTTTTATGGTTGGTATAAAATCAATGAATATGATGGGTATATGTCTTTTAAGGTTGATATAAAATCAAAGAAAAGGAGTGTGCATATGTGTTATTGAGAGTGCATACGTGTTTTTACAGTTTCGCTAAGAGATGAACAAATAAAATAACAGTAGTAGTAAATAAATGTTATTTATAATCGGTATACATGTGCACGGGAATTTTATTTAGTAAGCGATATCCACACTTTCATCGAATGAATTATATGCTTTTGTGATTGATTTGCACCATGTTTAATGGTGTTTTTTTTAATATCTTTCATGGCTTTGTGGTGCATTTGTGTTTGTTTCTTTTTCATATGTATTGATTAAAACAAAAACACATGTGTAAGTGTGTATATCAAAGTGGGTCAGGGAAAGAATTGAGGGTAGGTCTCATGTCTTGTAAATAAAAGTGTGCATATGTATGTGAAGAATACAGTACTGGTATGGGATCTTTTTCATATGTACTGGTATGGGATCTCTTTGATGTTAACTTTGAATAAATGTGCCTTTCAATAAATGTAAGACTTGTATCTTATGTCTTTCTATTATATTGCAGAAAAATTTAAGCAAACTTGTCAAATGGAGAACAATGACGGACTGCGACAAAACATATGTCGAAGAAAATACATGTGCACACATGAAAAACACATGTGCACAAGGATTAAAAACACAAGTGCATATTTATGGGTTATTGAACCAAGCAAGGAATACATGTGCACGCCTAAAAGATGAACCAAATGTTAAATACACTGTATTATGCACATGTGCACAGTTCATGTATTTGTAACAAAATTGAATACAAGTGTAAACATAATGATGTTTGTGAAGCGAATATCTTTTAACAAAGTTTTTTTTGTTTGTATTTATATTTATCAAATATTTCTTAAAGATACATGTGTATATAAAAACACTCATGTATAAATGAAAAATACAATTGTTGTAGTTAGTAGTCAACCTTCTTTTTTACAGAACACACATATGCACACAATGTTTTTTCTTTAAAAAAAAAGGTGTAATTAAAAAAAAATCCTATAATTTAGGAACTAAAACAAACGTTTTTTATTTAAAAAAAAATAAAAAACAATTTTACCATTATACCCTTTCTAATTAAATAATAAAATTTAATATCAAAAAAATTCTGATTGGTTGATGCTGGTTCTCGCAATTTATTTGGTTCTGAAAAGAACCTCACCCTATATATATATATATATATATATATATATATATATATATATATATATATATATATATATATATATATATATATATATATATATATATATATATATATATATATATATATATATATATATATATATACATATATAGTATGTAATATAACACTTGATGAAAATTATATTAATGAAAAATACACTTAAAACCTGATTCATTCATATATTTTGCATTAAGTATTATATAACACCTGCAAAAATAAACAAGGTCAAAGTTGAACCAGTTTTACTCTTAAAAGTCAAACTAGACACTTATTTTGGGACGGAGGTAGTATGTGTATTTTTTTTTATAGGAAACGTTTAAATGCGTTTTAAAGCGACTAGCAAATGGTTAGCGTTTGGATAAGATGTTTTTCTATAAACAAGCAATTAGCATTTTTAATTTTTAAACACTCCAAATCAAAATGCTACTTCTAATATCATTTACGAGCCACTAGTGTTTTCACTTACTAGTTATAACTATACATATATGTTACCAAATACTTAATCACAACAAACAGCTAGTACTTTCTACTACTGCTACTACAGCTTTTCCCTAACGTTTAATGCTACTGATTCCTGCTACCCCTATTTTCGAGCACATTTTATATTTTTAAAATAAGAAGTGATTAGAACACTCATAGTTTTTATATACGCACAAGCAATTAAAACACACTGTTTATATTTGTATTTTACACGTATGTAATACATACTAGAGTGTGTTAATCAAAAGTGACCACTGCCTCTCCCTCACACATAGCTGTAAATTATAATACCCACGCGTATCTCCGACGCGCCCACTATATCCATCTCACATATACAGCCTTGTTTTATAACACACGCGCCCACTAAAACTCATCCTCACATAGTTTATTACACACACTGACACACAACGCTGTGATTTACAACACACGCGCCCCCACGCGCTCTCTCTCACACACTTTTACACATATACATAATACCGTTGTGTCTTTTTACACACACTTCACGGTGTATTTTCACACACACTCCATCTCCATCTCTCACACACACTAACACTTCACACCACGCGCGTAAACTCCACGCGCCACCACATTCCCCATCGTATAATGTAACTTCACACAATGCACGCCAAAAACCGCCTACCTACCAGCGGACACAACACACCGTCGCCACCAGCCTCACCGTCGCAGCTCCGGTCACCGCGTCTCCGCCGCACCGGAAAACCTACCGGAAAGTTTAATCTCACAGTCAACAACCGTTCAGTCGCGCAAAGAGTCGCGTGGATCATACTCTCGGTGTTGTTGAGGCGTCAAGGAGTGTTTTTGTTCGCTCCGTTGCTTTATATATCTGGAATGTTGTTTTATATGGGAACGGTGTCGTTTGATGTTGTACCTGATGTGTTAATTAAGGCGCGTAGGGCGCCTGGATCGGTTTACAGGAGTCCGGAGCTTTACGCGAAGCTCCGGCATGAGATGGATGTTGATAACTCAACTTCTGATGCGGTTAGTTTGTTAGAAGTTTGTTATGAGTTAGTTATGGAGATAATTAGATCTTATTTTGCTTAATTAGATCTTGTTTTGAATGTTTGTTGACTTGGTTGACTTATTGAGATTAGTTAGGATTTAGGTGATCTGCGTGGCAGTAGTTTATTGGTTTGTAAAGAAGTGGGTCCTAATACTGGCACATAGGTTTATGCAGACAATTAGGCCTTAAGTGATATAGCAATGAACTTTTTTCAAAGTACCGTTTTGGTACGTGAACTAAACACTGTTCTATTAAATGCTACAAACTTTTAAAAATTGTTCCAATATGCAGGTTGTCATACTCCTAAATGTGACACGTGTCACTGTTTGTTATGTGACATGTGTCAGAAATGTGCATATTGGAACAATTTATGAAAGTCTTTGATGGAACATTTTTTAGTTCATGTATCATTACGGTAATTTGAAGAAAGTGCGTTGCTATTTAATGACCTTAAACACTATTAGTAATTGTATGTATGTATATATTTTTCATTTATGAAGTTTGACCTAATTTAATGTGGATTGTGACCTGGTTTGAATAGATTGTTGACTTGATTGAATTTGATTTATAATAAGATTTAGACATGAGATGGATGCGACTTTCGATGTGGTTAGTTTGTTAAAAGATTGTTACGAGTTTGATGTGATTTAGTTGAATAGCTGTTGACTTGATTAGACTGGTAATGTATCTCATAATTCTTCGGATGTGATTGAGTTGAATAGCTGTTGACTTGATTAGACTGGTAATGTATCTCATAATTCTTCGGATTTAGGTATATTAGGTTATAGAATTGATTATATTATGAAGACCTAATGTGATGTGGATGCTGATAATTTGAGTTCCGATGCGGTTAGTTTGTTAAAAGTTTGTTACGGATTTGATGTGATTTAGCTGAAAAGATGTTGACTTGATTGAGATTAATTAGGATTTAGGTTATAGAAGTTATTAGACTAGTAATGTATTATGTATCTGATAATTCTTCGGATGCGGTTAGTTTGTTAGAAGTTTGTTACAAGTTCAATGTGGATTGTTGTTTGTTGTTGATATAATTAGATCTTGGTTTGAATAATTGTTGACCTGATTGACTGATTGAGCTTAATTAGAATTTAGGTAAATTAGATGCAGTTAGTTTGTTAAAAGTTGTAACAAGGGAGGGCTTTACCTGGCGGTGGGTTCAAACCCCGTGGATTAGTCGGCCAAAAGGTCGGAAATCATGGTTACCTCCACAAAAAAAGTTGGTGTTGGATACAAGTTTGTTGTTGAGATAATTAGGGCTTGTTTTGTGTTTTGAACTGATGTTGGCTTGATTAAGGTTAGTTAGGGCTTACGGTTATATGAGTGATTAGAAAGTAATTGTATGCATATGATTTCATTTATGAAGTTTGACCTAATTGAATGTGAACTGATTTGGTTTTTAGGTTATAGAATCTGGTAGGTGACTCGGTGTTAATGCATATATAGATGGATGAGAAGTGATATTAGATAGATATGATACGTTTCATTTCCGCTGGCTAGATTTGTTGCAAGTATAAGCTGAAATGTATCTGTATTGGTTGTAATTACCACTGATAAGTTGAAGGTCTAGGTCCTTGAGGCTTTGAAAGAGAGAAGACTGTGATAGACTACTCTTAAACCTATGCTGTCAATGAAGTCAATTGGAGATTGTTTGACTTGGGTCGAAAGAGTATTAGATTTCACAAAATGTCAGGGAACAATGCGTTGAGTAAAATATCTTATAAGTTTAAAGAGGAAATATGACGTGCTATCTTGAAAGGTCGAAATAGAATCTTTATGTTAATGATTAGGTCAAACATGGAAATCAGATATGTTTAAGAAGATCAAAACAAGATAGAAGGAGAACTATAATTATTGCTTTTAACTGATCTAATTTAATGATAGGACACAATAGGCTATTTGGTGAAGAAGCAAAGAGTTATTGATTTGCTAATAGGATAAACTTGCTTTTTTTGCTTGGTAATGATGATAGATATTATTGTTTTATTGTTTGTTCCATGATAGTTTGACCTACAAGTATGCGTTTTATTAATTACTAAATATGGCAATAGCTGTAGAAGAGTATTAACTACTATGGAAGATGGTAATTTATTGTTCTTTTAATAGATAAGAATGACGAAAACATATTATATGCAGTTATCTTTTTAAAGAACTGTTATGAAATTATTGCAATGCTAAGGTCAAGCAAGTACACTAACGAGAGAAATAACTCATACTACTATCTACTGATCTTATTTGATGGTGGTACATGACAAAGTACAGTTGTTGTATAGTGGAACCACATTATTTATTTGTCTCCAGAGCCTTTATGTTTTGCATGTTAGTGCATATGCTTATCTAGTGTATAATTAAGATGACATTTCACTGTCTTGCTGTTTCCTGATGTCCTTCATCTGATAATGTTAATTTCAACATGTTGAGTGAGGCCAAGGATTCAAAAACTGATCTTTGCTATTGTTATTGGATTTCGTAATGAAATTCCAGTGATTACTCAAAATCCTTTTGTGTCCATTTTTAAGGCGATGCCCTAGAAGACCACAAAGAGACATGAACTATATGATTAGCTCTATCTTAACTTTCTTAAGCTTTAACTATACATAGAAACCAGCATTGATTCTAAAATCTCTATGGGTGGCTAGTTTAGGAATTTCTTAGAGTAGCATTGATGGATGCGTGTTGTTTGGATTTGAATAGCATTTACATCCTTTTATGGATGGGAATAATACTATAATGCAGAAAATTGTTGTGAAACCACAGTGTTCCAACATTTTTCTTCTATAGGCAGAGCGAAAGCTTGTGCCTTTGACACATCACTGATTTTTTCCTGTCTGGAACTTATAAGCAAAAATTTAAAGTTTACGTCCTAAATCTACAAAAAAGAAATACAAATATGTGTTTTTCATCAAATTAGTTGTATATCTGTAGCACGGACATATTAGTAGTTATTAAACAAATCATAGGATTTATTTTGTTTCTGTGCTAAACCAATCAAAGCATGGAACATCAAATATTTGTATGTATATGCTTAGTATGTAGCAATTAGTATTCGAATTACTTTTCGTCTTCTACTACTTGTTGCTGATTTTAACAAATTTAATATATTGTAGATGTCAACTATATGGAAACATGCTAAAGGTGGAGATTGGAGGCCTTGTATAAACACATCTTCAGGAGGTATGAACACTGTCCCGTATTTAAAACAGGAAAGCTTGTTTGATAAAATAAGTTCTGCTTTCTGCTACCAAGCAAACCTTGTAAACTTATTTGTGATAATGAAGTTTGAAAGATGTGTTAATGCTGTTTTAGGCTTGCCGGAATCAAATGGGTACATATATGTTGAGGCAAATGGTGGTTTGAATCAGCAGAGGACATCGGTAATTTAAATACTTGCATATTTATTTACTTTGTATTTAAACATTATAATACATGTCAATTGGCCTTCATTTGTAATAATTGAATTCTTTATATCTCTAGATTTGCAATGCAGTTGCTGTGGCAGGATATCTAAATGCAACACTTGTCATTCCCAATTTTCATTTTCATAGTATCTGGAGAGATCCTAGGTTTGTCAACATGATCTTCAAGACTTCTAGTTTAATAATCTGACTCTGTTATCTTTCATGCTTTGAAAGTAATTATTTGTGATTTGTTATTGCAGCAAATTCAATGACATATACGATGAAGAGTTTTTCGTTAAAACTTTAGAAAATGATGTACGTATAGTTGACACAGTACCTGGATACCTAATGGAACGATTTGACCGTAATTTGAGCAATGTATACAACTTCAGAATAAAGGCCTGGGCACCTGTTCAATACTACAGGGATACAGTTCTTCCAAAGCTGCTTGAAGAAAAGTGAGTATAGTTTGTCCTTTTACTATATGATAAATCATCTAGCAGGTTAATGGAAATGAAAATAATGTGTTTGATGTGTTAACTGTTTAGGTTCATAAGGATATCTCCATTTGCAAATCGGTTATCGTTTGATGCTCCTCCTGAAGTCCAACGACTTCGATGCTTGGCAAATTACCAAGCTTTACGGTTTTCCAGTCCTCTACTGACTATGGGTGAAACATTAGTGTCAAGAATGAAAGAACGCAGTGCAAACAATGGCGGCAAATACATTTCTGTTCACCTACGCTTTGAGGAGGTCAGTTTTGTATTGTTAATCATAGAAATTGACAGATTATTTGGGTAAAGGGTCAAAATGGGTGATTTTTTGTAGGGTGATACGAAAGAAGTTTCGCAATGATTTATAATGTTTTTGTAAATAATTGATGTGTCAAACGTAATTGCAAAAATAATGTTATTTTGAATTACTTTTTCTGAATACCACTATTTAGGAGACTGCATTCAAAATACACTTTAGAGGGCTTGTTACCCGTTTGACCTATTAAAAGATAAATCATAAATTTAATCAACCCGTTCATAAATAAATGGATCATAATTGCCACATCTAAATGGTTTCTTTGGTTTTACAGGACATGGTTGCTTTCTCTTGCTGTGTATATGATGGTGGATCAAACGAGCGGGAAGATATGATAGCTGCAAGAGAGAGGGGGTGGAAAGGTAAATTTACAAAGCCTGGTAGAGTTATTAAACCCGGAGCTAACAGGGTTAACGGAAAATGTCCCCTAACACCTTTAGAGGTATTAATATCCTTTGTTTCTCTGGTTTTCTTTTTCTTCTTTTTTTACAAAATGCATAAATCTAACTTTTTTATTTGGTTTTGTATTAGGTTGGCTTGATGCTTAGAGGAATGGGATTTGATAAAAGTACATCCATCTTTCTAGCATCTGGAAGAATTTACGATTCCGAGAGACACATGGCTCCTCTTCTAGAAATGTTTCCTCTTTTACAAACCAAGGAAATGTTAGCATCTCCTGAGGAACTTGCCCCGTTCATGGTTTGACCATCTTCTTTGACTTTAATTTCACTAATTCTTGGTTCGTTTAATTCTTTGACTGACTGTTTTTACTGCTTCTAGAACTACTCTTCCAGGATGGCTGCTATAGATTACACTGTGTGTCTTCATAGTGAAGTATTCGTGACAACTCAAGGGGGAAACTTCCCTCATTTTTTGTTGGGTCATAGAAGATATTTGTTTAATGGACATTCTAAGACAATCAGACCTGACAAACGGAAGTTAGCAGTATATTTCGACAATCCAAAGATCGGGTATGATACCTACTTGTGAAATTGTATAGATATGCTATTTTAATACTTCGTAATAATGGTAAAACCACCAACCTTCACCATTTGGCTGTTTAACTCTAAACGTTATTTTTTTTTCATAGTGTATCGTTCCCTTGACTTTTTATTTTTCATGTAATCCTAAATTTTTTATACTTGCTACAAGGTTTGCACAAGTGACTCCAAAAATAAATAAATAAAATAAAATAAAAAATCAAGGGACAAAAGTATGGTAAAAAAAGTTTTAACGCTTATTTTGTCATATTAATCGTTTGTGATTTTGTTTACATCAGTTGGAAAACATTCAAAAGACACATGTTGAGCATGCGAGCCCATAGTGACTCGAAAGGAATCGAATTGAAAAGACCAAACGATTCTATATATTCATTCCCATGTCCAAATTGCATGTGCCGTGCAAACAAGACCGAAGATTCAAGAGCTGCATCCGCAGTATGACCCTAATTGCATCTTTTGGGTGCACATTTTGTGAGCTAACATTGAAAATTCTTTATTTTTTCCCCCTCTCCTGAGCTTAAATGGTCAGCCTTTTGAGCAGCTTCAACAATGATATATGAAGATGGAAGCTGAATGTGTATACTGGAACAACCCGACATCAAATTGTACATTATTCCAGTATAAGCTGTATCATATAAGCTAGATTGCAAATATGTTTAACATGGTTGTTAATGGTGTTAGTGTTTGTACAATAGATTTTCTATTACATTTTGAGTTTCTATAGCAAAACGGTTTCAGGATCCACCTTTTTTGGGATCCATTGTTATTCTTCATTATTTAATTATTGATATTTCAAAAATTCATCAAGTGACTTGTGTCCTAATGATATACCGTGTTGTGTGAGAAGCTGACAAATCAAATGATTGTAGATTTAAGTGTTGCTTATGACATGGGACATAGATTTGTGGTGTATATAATGTGAGATAGTTGCCGTTAAAGAGAAAATGTTTCAAAAAACGGGCTTATTATAGATAGATTAATGTATTATCCTATATGTATTATCTCAAAGTATGGGTTTTATATTGGGGATAAAATGTTTATGTTTCAAGAACCCGTCACAACACGTAGACATAAAATTCTCATTATCAAAACAAAAAGTTGGATAACTATGTGTTCGCTATTAGAGTAAATTGCAAAAATCGTCTTTAAGATTTGAAGAAATCACAAGCATAGTTCAATCTTTTCGAAAATGCAGGCGTAGTCCTTGTAGGAAAATTTGTTATGCAATCGTCGTTCTTGCATGAAAATTTCAAAACGTTAACAACGTGCATGCACGGTCTCTGTTAGGGACAATAATTGCACACCAAAGTTCTCCACAAAAACTACACCTGCACTTTCGTAAAGATTGGATTATACATGCGATTTCGTTAAACCACGGGGACAATTTTTGCAATTTACTCTCAATATTATATAAAAAGTTTACATCTACCACTAGCAGATTTCATAAGAAAAATCTACAGAAATAAATTCTGTGCAAAGAACATGTAGCACTAGCCCATTTTGAGAATCTTTTGAACCTATCATGTAGATCTACATGAAACAATATTAAAGAGAATCTTTGGAATGGTCACCAAAGGATAAAAACATATATTACAAGAGCATTGTGTAGAACATCTAAAGCAAAAGAAATGTATAGAAAATGAGATATTCACTTTGTTTTCTACTTTTGAAATCCCATTGACATTCTTGGACCACTTTTACATTCAATCATCATCCTTTTGTATCCCATAACTTCATGTGCATCACTTGAGCTTTGAGTTCCAATGTCAAAAAGGAGTTCCAAGAAGATAAGAAGAAACTAAGAGATATGTGTTACTAAAGTTATAGATTGGACTAATTTGAACTGTATGTTTAAACTTAACTTTAAATTTGAATGATTTAAATTCTTTTGTCTCTATATATAAAAGCTTTTTTTTGAACGGCTCTATATATAAAAGCTAATTCATACTCAAGATCTTACACAAATATATGTTCTTGTAATGACTTGAACTCACAGTCTTTTAGTTATAGTCTTTTAGTTATGGACATAATTCTCAGGATACTGCTAGATCAAATACCTTTTTGATACTTGTGTGCAGACCTAACTACGTTAAGTTTTCTTGTTAATTAAACCACATTTATGCAATCAAACTAGGAGTGGTTACACTAACTTTTTTGATAGGATGGCTTTTTTTTGTGTGGCGGTAGACTCAAGCTCCGTGGATTAGACTGCCAAAAGTTTGAAAACCAAGGTCATTAAAAAGGAATTATAATAAGTTTCCAAAATTTTTAACTATGTCGAAGATTGTCATCACTTTCTTTTTCACCATAGTAATTAGACAATTTTACACATAAGAACCTTAACTGAAGAACTGAAATGTAACATTTTTTCAACAAATTAGATGCATTATATGTTTTGACTAAGGAGGTATGCCAAGTTAAAGTGTACACATAAAGAAAATACTCTCGTAAAGATACCAAAGCACTTAGAAAGGTGCACGCCATTACATCTTTAGTGTATACCGTGGGGCTATATATCGCTGATGCAACTTTTCGTGCAACTATGTGATTCATGTCATACAACCACAATACTTACAAGTCTTCGATAGGTATGACAAAGATTGTTACTTAAAATTGGTGGCTTTTAGGACCATATTTGTGACAAATACTTTTTTGGGGGCTTATTATGGCAACTTTTTGGACCAATTTAGATGCTAAGAAATGTAAGGTGTAGAAAAGATTTGGTATATTCTAAAGTGATAGCCATTTTAAAGTTAATGGGCCTTGTATCTTTTTAAACATGGATTCTTTCTTCTTTCCACTAAAACCTCATAAATTGGATGACAAATTGTGGTCTAGATTTTATTGGTAGAGGGACACAAACCAAAAAGAGATTATGCTGTGATAAGTCATTTTTACCAAGATTCAAAATCATAAACAGATATTATATCGATCATGATTCATCTTTGCTAAGATTGGTAGTTCAAGAGATAAATAATTATATTTTGTTTAACTTATATTGTGTTATATTCAGGGACGGAATCAAAGTGGAATGTTAATAACCGGTAACTCGAACCAACCCACATTCGGCTGCCTTTCCATAAAGTGGGGGATATACTTGACTTACTCAACGGTTGTGGCTATGCGTACGCCAAGGATTGAACCCTTGACCTTGTGCTTGTTGGGTGCAAAGATGCTCCTACCCATTACGAACTGAGCTATGCGCCACTGGCGCGGCATAGTGTTATTTTATGTCAAAACCCTCTTTTTTCATAAAATCACCCGTGTCCAAAAAAATGTAATTCTACTATTGTTTAGTGTTTTTCTTAAATGCACCTGATCAATTTATGTTCTGGTTCATTCGTTGTATTAAATGTTTCATACGGAGTTCTTGGACTTAGAGTTTTGTTCCTTGTTTGATGTTACTCGACACAATATATAGGTTTGTTGAAAGAAACATAAAGGCATTTTATAGTTTGTCTCATGTTTGATGTAATTCATGTTCTTTGGTGTTCTTTCTAGTCATATCAAGACACTGAGTTTAGTAAATGGCATATAGTTATCCTTATACATATTTAGTTTGTTTTCAAGAATTGTTAACACTAATTGTGTATACAAGAACATCAAAGTCCATGAGTAAGTGGATTTACATCTGCTAGCAATCTAACACGAGAGTAAACGAAAACAATTCTTGATGGACGATACTCCTTTGAGAATCTTTGTAAAAGTTAGGCAAGATACACTGTTAGTGATACAAATACGAATCTCTACTCAACAAGTGACAATTTACCAAAAACAAACATAAGAGGCCGAGATCTAACAAATCTAACAAAGAGCCAGCTCATTTCAAAATCATAGTGGACAGTCGTTACACCTTATCTGGTCACAAATCGTGTTTTTGCTGCATCTGCAAATGCTTCTCTTTACCGGACCACCTATTCACTATCTCCTTTATTCCTAAATGATCTTTGCTTTTTATATACAACTCAAACACGCTTCTTGTTTACATAAAGTGAAGGATAGTAAGTCGTTGTTGCAAAACTTGTTACGCGCTTGCCATTCAATTAGCATGCATGTCTTAAAGCACAAATGCACATAAGGTACAACCACTCATACATAATCGAATTTGATCTATGGAAAAACTATGTGGTTCCTAAAGAGAGTGAGAGCTTTTAATTTAGTCCATATACACTTAATGAAAAGCAAAATTAGAGCCCAAAGATACCTAACATCATATCATTCTATGGTGGACATTGCATAATTCGGCTAATAAGTTGTTCATACAATAAGTGGCCTGTATTGGTTACTAACTTACTATGATGTGAAACAGTGTCGTCTTTGAAGGTGGGGAGGTGACCGACCGTCCAGGACCATAAATTTCGTGGGTCTCAAAATGTACCTCATATGTTATAATTATATAGATAGAAACGTAGTTTTTTTTTTGAAAAAAATGAGATATGTCAAACTATAAATGGTAAGATTCTATTGTATAGATGAGCCATCGAAAGAAAAAACCGTATAAGTTGTAAAATGCTCAAATAATTATAGGTCATGATCATACGACATGACCTTTATTTCATAAAACTTTCAAAGAAAACGATAAAATTAATATGATGAATGAAAACCCAATCGTCCCTCTCCCACTATATGATAATTCCTTTTAATCAATTGAACATTTATTTCATTCTTTTAATCATTTTTTATATCTCGTGTGATTATGTGAAACTGAGCGAATTTGATAAATTACCAAGTAAAAACATTACAACAAGTATAGGACGTGTGATGACCTGCATCAAAAAAAAAAAAAAATTAATTATATTATTCATCATACGTTTTATATATAACCTTAGGCTACTGATAGTAATGCTGATTTTTTCTACCATTTAATAAGTTATATAAATAGGAACAACTTTATACTTCCTTTTATCTTATATCATAAGCGCTCTTAAATATTGAAATGAAACGAACCTCTGTAGTAAATATATTAGCACAAACGTAGTGTCATATATTATCCACATAGTATGTATATTCTATTGATATAATACGTAATGTTATATTTTATAACATTGCTTCATATTATATCATCCACTTTTTTTTGTATTAATCTATTGATTTTATGACTGATTTGAGCAATTCTATTAATATTTGATTGTAAATGTTAAATCAAAGAATATCACAAGTACTATGACATTTTGTACGAATTTGTTTGTAATGTACTCCCTCCGTCCCATATTTATAGTCCACATTTCCTTTTCGGGTTGTCCCAAAATAATTGTCCACTTTCTTATTAAGTAAAAACTAGATAATTTAGTGGAGGAATATTCCATTTTAGTGGTAGAAAATTAAAGTGCACCCACTTTTATTAAACTTTGTGATTTCTCTCTCATGACAATAATTTTGGGACGGAGGGAGTGTCTGATATAAAAGTTAAGCTTTTTACTTACTGCTAATTTTTTAGGGCTTCACTTTTAGTTTCACCTAAGGCTTTCGAATTCTAAAGACGGGCATGATGTGAAATAGCCAAAACATGTTTTCAACGCACATGTTGAATCACATTTTGTGCTTCAAACACTCGCAAGAATCTATATTATGTGGTCTATATAGGATTTGCAAGGTCAACTACTCATTTGATTGCTCTTTGTATTGTGACAAGTGCCATGTGGATGGTTACATACAAAGTGATTTTGGTCTAGCGATATGATTTAAATTATGACTATTACCAATCATTACTAGAAATTAACAATGCAACTATGCAAGCATTGCATTTCTTCCTTCAAATCAAACGACAAAAGCTACCACACAAAGCTTCAATGGTGCACTTAAATACAAATGTCAAACTGACATAAACTTTAAAATGGCACAATTCGACGTGGTCTTCTCGTCTCCATCAATATTATTTCCAGTGATGCATCATTGCAATCGCGTGATGACTCGAGCCTTCTGCCAAAAAACAAAAGCGGAGCTAGTAGGTTGACTAGTGAGTGTTGAGTCACCCCTAATCAACCCACTCATTAGGTAACTATTAAGCTCATTTAGTCATTTTCTTAATGGTGTTTGCAATTACCACCTCTTATTGAAATCGATATTTTGATAAAAATTCATATACGAATAACTTACCCAATTCGATGTGATATCTAAATAAATTTACTCGTCAAACTATTATTTTCTAGCTTATCTTAGTTCTTAATTATTATGCTTTAAGTTGAATTATGGTTGAGAGGGGAAAAAAAAAAGATTCATATTTAGAGCGATATATGTATTACGTTACTTTAAGTTCGGCCGCCTTATCATAAAATCATGGCTTTAACCCTGCCTAAAGAATAGCTATCTATTTGTCTAGCTCGTTAAAGAATTTCATGTTTGCGTAGAACTAATAATGAAATTGGGATTATTTACTGGATCAGTTAGGGCTGGGGAAGCTTGTGGGTCCGGGTGAATATTGCAGACCAGCGGATCTTGTGTTTGACAATCGTTCGGACTTGGTGATTCCCTATGACTTTTGACAGGAGATCCTTCGCACTACTAACTGGATAAGGTTGAAACTCCACAGGCAACGACATTGAGGTAATTCAGGCGCATAGCTCAGTTGGGCCGTTGAGTAAGTCTAAACATGGCCTTACAAGTATTATCCTTGATGTTTAACGTCTATGTCAATTAGCATTATCGATTGTTAACGTTTCCTTTTAAGAAAGATTGTATAAAAGAGTGGAAAATTCATATGAAGTGGTAGCAAGTGAAAGGGAGACAATTGGAGTATCTAAATGTTATCATATTTTTATGCATTATGTCGTTTATCTCTTTAGTAAATCTTCTTCTTTACTAAAGAAAATCCTGCCTAAAACATGTTTGTTATCAATAATATCAAATTAAATCTACTGCACAATAAATATCCATAGCCTAAACTCTCAATGTGACACTTTGACGGCAGGTAAATACTTTAAGAAAAAGCAAGATTGGAAGGTAAAAGAATAATTTAGTGATGTCATGAGTTAGGCTTATGTTCGCTATGATTTATATAACTAGTTGGATACCCGCGCACAACGGCAGCGATAAATATAGTTATATTATAAATATAGTAAATGAATTGTTAGCTCAACTCTCCTCGCAACTTCCTACCCGCTTAGTGAATTCGTTTCACAACACTCTGAATGTATATGTGTTAGTTGCATGTGTTTGCTTAGGTTTCCCGTAGCTTTCCAGTGACATCATTATTCCCGCATATTGAAAGACCCTCGCAATCTCTAACCGGTCAAACACTCCCTCCAAAAGTATATGATTTTGATGAATCAAAATTGTATTGATTGAAATAAAGGTTAAAGTTATAAAAATTTGAATCAAAATAAATCCACTAAAAATGTAAAAACTAAAAACTCATTAAAACATATCAAAATAGATGTTAAATTAAAGAGCAAAAAATTTTAGAAAATATGGTGAAATTAGATCATTAATCATTAAAAAAAAAATAGATAAAAAGATATTTGAATTTGAAAATAAAGGTGAATTTTTAGTTAAGAAGTGACACATGTCACTCCATGATTGAAGCTTTTTATCTTAATTTTTGGTGGAGCCCCTTATCTCGATAAAATTATTGATTTGGGTTTACTACAAATAAAGTCGATCGACATGATGGAAAACGAACTTATTATACTCTTTCTTTTTTTCTGTTACCGTTGATTAATTATCATTAGTTGTATATAAGCAATAAATCCCATTAGAAAATTCGATAACCATTATCTTTTTGCCAACTTTAGAGGAATTAGAGAAAGAAAATTTAACATTTCGAATGAAAGAGACTTTCACTAGCCTTCGAAGATTATATAATATCTCATTTGTGGAAATAATGATCTTGTTAGGAATTTATTAATGGTAATACAAAGTGTATAATATAAATATCTCAAACTACAACAATGTGATTGGAGGCCTGCAATTAACAGTCTTTTGAACAGAATTTCGTCCGAATTAATGCGACTGTTTTAATGATACAACAACTAATTCAAGAATCAATACTTGAATCTGACGAATTTGAATTGCTCTTCATGATGAATCTTGGTGCCATATATATAGGGTATGAATAGTTTCCACAAACCAGTGCAACTCTTCAATAATACTGTTGTATTGTATAACTGTAAAAAAGAATTATTGTGTCAGTTTACTAAACGTCGTAATGAAAGCCTAATCTGGGTTAATATCTCGAAGATTATATTGTATTGGGGTGGCAATTCTCGACACGACACGATAAACGACACGAACTCGACACGAAGTTAAACAGGTTTGGGTTGAGGGTAAACATGTTTGGGTAAAAAACAGGTTAACCCGTCTAACCTGTTTAATGAAGGGGTCGTGTTTGGGTTGAGTAACTATTAAACAGGTCAACACCTGAACCCGTTTAAGTATATAAGCTTCTAAAAATAAATTACATAACTTCGTTTTTATGTTGAATATGGATTAAACATATTTTGTCATTAATATGAGTGAACTACGATAAATACTCAGATCATTCAAATTGACGCTTATAACTCAAATATCATTGAAATTGTCGTATAGTTATCTGTATGTTATTTTTATTATATTTTAGATCCTTATATCATTTTTGCATTTAAAACTAGTTAAATCAATAAACCACTAACCTTATTTACTGCTTGACTTACTTACTTAAATAGGTTAAACAGGTCACAAACGGGTTACGCGTGTTATGCAGGTCTGAGTTAGGGTTGAGTTTTTTTACACGATTAATAAATAGGTCGTGTTTGTATAGAGGTTATACTAACCCGCGAACCCGAATAAGTCAACACGAACACGACTCGATTGCCACCCCTAATATTATTGTATCTCATTAGGAAATAATGAAATAATGATCTCATAGAAGGAAATACTTTTTTGTCTCAAAACTGTTAACCATTTTTTTTATTTTGAAATGTTTCAAAATAATTTTTAACTTCTTCTTTCAACCAATTAAAAGAGAGTTTGACAAGTGTGAATGATATTTGATCGGTTAAAGCATACAATATTTCATTTTTTTAAATTGTGTATTTTTTTTTAATCTGAAATCATTTATTTCAAAATTGAGAGAGTAGTGCATATTCAACCATCGAATATTTTAAAACATAAAATTGTATTGCTAGTTTACACACACCCTCGTCACCTAACTCACCTCATTTCTATATTTAGCTCTACGAAAGTGAAGTAACATATATAATACTTAAAAACTCTAGTAGTCAAGTGATATATTCTTAAAAATTGTAACCGGCTATCAAATTTTACATCGATCATTATCACTCTATTGCACATTGCTAATTATAGAGAGATTGTACTTGTCGATCAAGTCGGCCTCTCGTTTTATGTGATGCAATTGGACCTTCGCTAGACGCTCAGACAACAGTTGCTCATATATATCTAACTGAGCACTAAACAATGTTGTTTCGGCTAACATCATAGACCGACTTGTATTCGATGTAGCGAGTAATTCAGTGATCACTAACACTCATGTCAACTAGTAATATTTATTTTTGTTCTTACGAAAAGAAGATTTGTGGTTGCATTTTGTTATCTAAAACTATAACAAAAAAATAAAATGTCATTACTAATTATGTGCAACTAAAATATATTGCGCTATTGTTTGGTATAAATAAAATACATGCATGACAATGACAAAACTAGTGGACGTGCCGGAGTGGTTATCGGGCATGACTAGAAATCATGTGGGCTTTGCCCGCGCAGGTTCGAATCCTGCCGTCCACGTCTTTAATTTTTTACTTTCAAACATTGTTTATCACAGCCAAATTATAAAGATGATTGTATACTATTATTTTTTGCTCATAAAGGAGGTCAGAAAATGGAAGTTAAATCTTTAAAATGGGTAGCATGGCGAGGTGTTATGGTGTGTGTGATCGCACACGAAGGCCATATTTTGGCTCGTGAAACTCACAAGAGGCTACAAGATTGGCACGCGAAGGACACAAATCGAAGGGTGTCTAGTGAAGGACTTTAATTAATGAAAAAAAAAAAAAGGGTTGGGTGTAACGGTCCAAAAACTCGACTGTTGGACATTTATTAAAAAAAATATTTAAAATTCTATCATTACATATACTTATAAATATACCCAGTTACCTTTTCATTTTTTTCACATTCAAATCATTTTCCATTTTTTATACTTCTAGTTAAAAAAATGTCTCAAAATACTCTCAAAAACAAAACCCTAAAAAAAACGTCGACAACAAAACATCCCAACACCCAATTCCAATTTGCAACTTGATCCCACCGGTTTATTTTTGAGCTCCAACTTTTGTTTACGAAACACAAATGCCACAATACCAACAAACACAATACCACAACCCACCGTTCGTACTTCCACAACAACAACAATAAATAATGTTTGAATCACAAATATTTCAGTTGCAATAAAATATGCATCACGGTCCTACAACCCCACAAACGTTTCGCGGTTCTTCATCACATCCTCCACCTATTTCTCTCATTCATCCATTCAATGTTAATGATTTGCCAATGTACGAACCACAATTTTCTCCATCTATGTCTAACCCCGTTGATGGTGGCTCTTCCGTCGAAGAAATCTTACCCTCAAAGGAAAAGCCGTCAAAAAGATGTTTAAACAACTTGTGACTGAAGAGGTAAAACATTTCATGGACAACAGGCGACGAAATTGCATTGTGCAATGATGGATTCGTACATCCGAAGATAGCGCCAAATAGAATTCGAATAAGGCGGATAGACATAGGCTATGTTTTCGGGGCTTATAGAGGCTTGTGCTTTTAAAATAAGTCGGTTTATAAAATAATTCTCGTTTGTCACACATGCTTATGGAGGCTTACGACTTACTCCCTCCGTCCCAAAATTATTGTCATGAGAGAGAAATCACAAAGTTTAATAAAAGTGGGGCACCTTGATTTTCAACCACTAAAATGGAATATTCCTCCATTAGATTCTCTAGTTTTTACTTAATAAGGAAAGTGGACAATTATTTTGGGACAACCCAAAAAGGAAATATGGACTATAAATATGGGACGGAGGGAGTATAAAATAAGTCATAAGCCTCCATATGCCCAAGCCTATAGAAAGGGGCTTATAGGGGATTATGGCTAGTTAAATTACTTAAATACTCTTAAAAATACAATGAATTATCATATAAAAGCTGAAAATATATGTGAATTTAATTTGATATATTTTTATGTAATTTTACATTAATAAGTTTCACCTCCAATTAATTCGTCAATCAGCTTTATAAAAATATAAGCTTCAGCTCTCGGCTTATAATATAAGCCTCAGCCCCAAACCCAAGCCCCAGCCCCAACTCCAGCCCATTGCGCCAAACATACCTATAATGTTTAAATTCCAACAAAAAACAAAAACAGAAACAATATGATATAATGTTCTATCTTTTTTCCGATGATCATTTGACTGGAATTAAACGCGAAAGAAGTGTTGGAGCTCAAGCAGCAAATTAGGGAGAAATATAAATTAAATTATTAGTATAAGTTCTAATTTTCTAATTAGTTTATTTTAAGTTTTTAATTATTAATGTATGTTTTTTAAATTTGAATGAAGGTTTAATTTTAGTATTTATTAAATTTGTTAAAATAAATGAGTTTTGGTGGTTGGTAACCATTAGAGCAGTGGGTATCGTGGAGCCGTTCGACTTGTGCTAAAAATGTCAAATGGTGCTAAATGTAAATACTCAAAACAAAAGACTATAAGATGAAAAAGTAAAAAACACAAACACAACAAACAAACCCACCAAAAAAGAAAAGAAAAAAAAAAAAATTGGTTTGGCACTGGCTGTTGTGTAACAGCCAAGAGGCTTTGGCACGAGTTCTGGTACGGTGAGCCATTCGTGTGATTGGGCTGCTACCTCAGCGCCAAGCTTTGGCTTGACGATACCCCAGCTCTTACGGCTGAAAAATGAACAAAAAGTGATGTATTGAAATGATATATTAGCTAAAGAAGAGGTGAAGGGGAAGTGATCAATACTAGGGGTGGCAATTCGAGTCGGGTTCGGGTTGGCGGGTTCGGGTTGTCAGGTTGACGGGTCAGAAAACCCCAACCCGAACCTGACCCATTTAAATCATCGGGTCAACTACGTCAACCCTAACCTGTTTACACGTAACCCGAACCTGACCCATTTAACCCGTATATATACTTGGGTTGACGGGTTAAATAGGTTACACGAGTTGAATATGCTAAATGGGTTTTGGGTTGACCCATTTAACCCGTTTTATATACAAAAGTTAGCACATTACACGAGTTAAACAGGTTAAAAGGTCAGGTTAAACGGGTTAGCGGGTCGACCTTTTAACCCATTTAACCCGTATAATTAAATATAAATAATTTATAATTTAAGAAAAAAAAATCTTAAACGGGTTGGCGGGTCGACCCGTTTATTTTATTCCCAACCCGAACCTGACCTGTTTAATAAACGGGTTAGATATGTCGACCCAAACCTGACCCGAAATCTATTTAGCTCAACCCGAACCTGTTAATTTTCTTGTCGGTTTCAGGTCGGGTTTCGTGTTGGGTCAGAAATTGCCACCCCTAATCAATACATGTAGCCATGTATTTTCTTTTCTCTAACAAGGCGAACAATAAAAACTTTTTCCATTTACCCACCTCCTCTGCTTTTTCTTTATTTGCCGCTTCTGCTGCCTCTTTTTTTAGTTGGACTAAATTGATACTTTGGTCATGCTTGAATAGTACCCAACTAGTCATTAGAAGCAACGACCTTGACCTTATTTTCGAAATAGCTCATGTACTTTTTGCTAGTAATAAAGGTTTTGTTATGAATAATCTAACTATATGAACTAGTTATGCACATTCGCTGACAGTCTTAGTAGAACCTCTAAAAGGAAAAGAAAAAAAAGGACCAATACTCTCAAAACACCGAAATCTTTATTTAGTGCACTTCTAATATAAAAATAAACCAAGATGTAAAGAATAAATCATACATGACATGCTAAATGTTGTTGCTAACTATAGGAGAATCTTTATATAACAAGCATTATGAGATTCACATATATCAGTATCAATTAAATAGTTCTCTATTAGCTGAATTGATAAGTAATGACAAACTTTTATTACCAAAAAAAAAAATCAATTAGCTTTAATTGGGTATCTTCAAGTCTTCAATCATGATAGTGCACTAGAATTACAATATTAAACTTAATATCTGATATCAACTCTCAAGGCATCCAATCCTGTTTTTAATTTATGTGTTTACTATACAAAAAGTGTAAATTGGATACCCCATTACCCTAACTATGAAATGGATTAGAGGATAATAAGAGACCCCTCCAACCACACTTCAAAGTAAGATACCACAAGAATATGATACCTTCCAAATAGGCCTACTTAGATGCAGGCAAATATTTATGAAAAATGAAAGGCATTGAATCCACCATATGGCTTGTCTCTAGTATATTTTAAAATTTTCTCAACAAAAACTAACATTGTGACAATATTTTTTTGGTAAGAGTGGTTTTTTATTTTTGCCGACTAATCTGCAAGGCTCGGACATACCGTCACACCAGATTCAAACCGAGTAAAGCCTTCTATTTTCAAAAGGTTGGCGCGCCACTTCAAAATTGGTTGCGCCCAGTAGCAATTGAACTTGAGACCTTTGATATTTTGTGATGATAGTCACTAAGCCATCCTTGAGTGGTTAATTAAAACTATGTCAACTTTGAGTTGACATACCAATAAAATTATACGGGGGTTTTTAAATAAAGATTTTATTATATATTATTTTTAATTAATATTTTTATATATTTTTGATAGACAAAAAATATTGTTTAAAATTAACTATTGATATCATGTTTTGTGTGTTTAATCGCACGTAATGACTCTGAAAAGATGTTTTCTAGGGCATCCTTATCTAAACTTGAAAAAGAAATTACACGCATCATTGATAGCTGTTAAATTTTGTGTATATATTTTCATCTCATAGTAATTTGTAATTTGTGAGGTCATTCTTTTATTTTGATATTTATAATCTTTATAATAATGATTTTTGTCGTACTTAGTTTTAAAACCAGTGTACGTGCGGGTTAAAGTAATAAAAAGAATACACATGAGCCGTTATTGAACTCAAATAGTAAAAAAAATAAACTTTTTGAATATCCTTACTTAATCTCACAAAAAAGTATATCATGAGTCGTTTATATATGTACAATCTCGTGTATTTTTTACATATCATATCAATTTGTGTTTTTAGTTTAATATTTATAATTTCATGCATATGCATTAGTTTAATATATAATGATAATAATATTTATAAATAACCATTATATATAAGTTTTTTTTTTTTTTTTTTTGGTAAAAAAAGGCAAAGTTTAGAGTTAATAAAGTCTAAGGGGGCATTTAATAAATTTATAGGGTTATTACAAAAAATATGAAAAATGATAAGATTATTTAAGTTCATATATTTATTTAAAGTTTAATAAGTAGAGATTTATTAATTATCCCTCCCATTCTTAGTTTATTTTTTTATTTTTTATTTTTTTTTATAAAACTGAGACATGTGTTTTTATATAGATTTAAATTGTTAAATGAAATTTGGATATGTTTAATCAAATTGAGTCAAATTTTGACTTTTATTGGTCAATTACAAAATTTCATTTCATAATTTAACTATTTTATTTTAACTACTTATAAAGCATGCATCACATCTCTTAATCTATTAAAAAAGTTCTTAATTTTAAGTAATGTTCTTTACCTATTATATCCCTTATTATAAATGGCAAGTTAACACAAATTTAATTAATAATAGTTTCCCAAAAATTCATACTACTCTACAGAGTAGTATGAATTTTTGGGAAACTATTATTAATTAAATTTGTGTTAACTTGCCATTTATAACTTGTCAAGGTTAGTATATTGTGCCAAAATATCAATATAACTATTTTCCGCTATAAAATCTTGTTACTATATACGGAGAATCGTCTAGTTGATTTAAAAAAAAAAAAAAAAAAAAAATCATTTATTCATTTTGCATCTTCTCTTATTATATAAGAGACCATAAGTTGATAAGGATAGCTTAACATGCTACTCCGCATTTTAAATATGGTAAGGCTGGTTGTTGTTGTTGTTGTTGTTTTATTCATTATTTATTATTATTATTATTATTATTATTATTATTATTATTTTATTCTTGGTAGCACACAAAGAAAGAAGCAAGTAAAATATGAGAAAGAGCAAATCGCTGTTAACAAAAAATGAACCATTTGTCGATTCCATAAATTTGCAATCGAACTAGTTTTTCACTATATTTGTATCTCTAAAAGCCGTTAGCGGTCATCTTATATGGTCCTCTAAATTTTATAAAGCTTGGTACACATTTTAGGTACAAATGAGTGTTTATTTTTGTCAAGTTTTGTTGCGAAATTTTATTTACGTTTATCTAGTACAAATTTCCTTAAGAAACTAAGAACTCTGAAAAACTATTTTCGAAAAGCAATTTCGCGGTTCGTTGTATTTTCTTTTTCTTATTCATTTAAACTTCAAAAGATAAAAACCAATATGTTAGACAATGAATTTCTAAATCATATCTACAAGTCTTTGTTCTCTAAAAGTCTACGACAAAATGAAATTGAACAAAATAAATCTATTAACTAAATAAACTAATTACTCACTCCATCCTAAATTAATAGTTCACGTTTTCTTTTTGAGTTGTATCCAATTAATTGTCAATTACTAAAGGTAAATATAAAAGTTTGATCGAGTTTACCATATAACTTCTACTTGAAATTTGTATTACCAAGTTTTGTTCAATGGTAGAACTGTCATTTTACAAAAAAAAATAATAATAAGAAAGAATAGACAATAGTAATTGTGTTCTTCATAAATAATGTGTTTTTTATCGGTGGACAGTTATTTTGCGACAGAAGTAGTGTATAACATTATTTGATATATAAATGGATGTGATTTGCACACTCTACTGTACAATTATGTAATACACAAAATAAAGTCTCAGTTATGTAATACACAAAATAACTACTAGAGTCAAAGAGTAATGATATAACTAGCCACTAAAAAAACAGGAGAAGAGGCTCGGATGGGTTCGAACCATTGACCTCTTGACCTCTCCTTTAAGAGAAGTAAGATTTATCCATTCCAACCNGAAATTTTATTTACGTTTATCTAGTACAAATTTCCTTAAGAAACTAAGAACTCTGAAAAACTATTTTCGAAAAGCAATTTCGCGGTTCGTTGTATTTTCTTTTTCTTATTCATTTAAACTTCAAAAGATAAAAACCAATATGTTAGACAATGAATTTCTAAATCATATCTACAAGTCTTTGTTCTCTAAAAGTCTACGACAAAATGAAATTGAACAAAAGAAATCTATTAACTAAATAAACTAATTACTCACTCCATCCTAAATTAATAGTTCACGTTTTCTTTTTGAGTTGTATCCAATTAATTGTCAATTACTAAAGGTAAATATAAAAGTTTGATCGAGTTTACCATATAACTTCTACTTGAAATTTGTATTACCAAGTTTTGTTCAATGGTAGAACTGTCATTTTACAAAAAAAAATAATAATAAGAAAGAATAGACAATAGTAATTGTGTTCTTCATAAATAATGTGTTTTTTATCGGTGGACAGTTATTTTGCGACAGAAGTAGTGTATAACATTATTTGATATATAAATGGATGTGATTTGCACACTCTACTGTACAATTATGTAATACACAAAATAAAGTCTCAGTTATGTAATACACAAAATAACTACTAGAGTCAAAGAGTAATGATATAACTAGCCACTAAAAAAACAGGAGAAGAGGCTCGGATGGGTTCGAACCATTGACCTCTTGACCTCTCCTTTAAGAGAAGTAAGATTTATCCATTCCAACCACTTCACTCCATAGAACATGTTTTGATCATTAATTTTATATAAGAAAAATGAAGATGTTTTATCTTTGTAAACTAAACTCCCCTCCATAATCGTATTTATGAGTATAACTTTGCTCACTTCTTCGTTTTCTCTCTTGGATCAAACTCAAAAATAGAATTTGAGGCCAAGTACACATCACTAGATAAGCTAAGAATATCAAATTCCTCAAATGAGAATGACATTTCAATGTGTGTGTAGAGGTGCACGGTCGATTCACATTGATGGGCGATCGAGGTAAATAAAACTATCTAACTTTGATCACATACTTTTTAATAAGTGAGTAACTATATAGACCGTTTCTCAATTAATAATACATATACTAGTAGAAAACTTTATACTTAAAGATAGTTTCATGCATTAATTAGCATAACAAGCTCACAAACTTAGGCAATAAAACCGTTCTAATTTATTCGTTCTAGAGAGTCACCGTAACATTCTACTTAATAATTCAGCAAATATATATCAAGTGATAGAATAGATTATTTCACCCAAGTCCAGCCTGTGGCTTAGGTTCATTAAGATTAGAATTATTAAAATAAGAATCATTAAAATAAGAAGGATGAGAAATAACTATAACTAGGAAATACAACAAACATCAAAAGACAACTAAACAACAAACAAAGTACACGTATAACACGGCGCGACACGATTTACAAAAACACATAGATGAAACTGAATAGATGCACAAAACACATAGACGACAACCGATAGATGCACACACAAACACGATTCCAATAAAAAGAAAGCAATAAAACGAAGATGAAGCAAAAGACAACCTAGTTTTAGCTACAGGTAAGAAGATTCCGGCAAAAGGTCGAGAAAAGGCAGAGGAAGAAGATAAGTATAAGGAAAGCGGTGACCTCGTGAATGTAAAAAAGCAAAATAAAGAAGAAGGATTAGATCATGGGCCTGGACAACACGCATTGGGCAAGCCCAAAAACCGGAAAAACCTAAACGACATGGTGTGCGTCGTTTTGCGACACTGCGTTATAATAATAGTAATAATTACATGAGTCGTTATAAGTACAATTGCGTGTATTTATTTTCATATAACAGTAACTCGTACTTACCATTTGATATTTATATTACTGTTAATAATAATTTAACTGTATTTAATATTCAAAACCGTGTACGTATAGATTAAACTTTTAAATAGGATAACATGAGTTCTTATTTATATTTAACGTACATAGTAAAAATATATTTTAATAGATGAAAGTTTAAAACTAATATTTATTTTAAAAGTATTTAACGTATATTAAAACTAATTCGTACATTTATAAAATTTTGTAAGTTTAATGTATGGAAGTCTCAAACCAATACTAATACTCATGTAATTGTAAACAAAGTTCATATTATAAAGTGTGGGGGGTATAAAGTGTAAGGGGTTATTTGTTTATTATCTAAAGTTATCAAAAAACATGGAGATTTATAATTTTACACTTAACTCCGTATAATATATTTAAATTTCAACCACTAATGTTTTATTAATTACCTCCTCTTTTTTTAAGTTTTTATTTTCATAAATTTGACACCTATAATTTTATGTGTTTTTTTCTTTAATCAAATTCTCCAGCCAATTTATTAAAGTTTGACCAAAATCAATTCAATTTTGACTTTTTATTGGCCAATCATATTGCTCGATTTCGCCTACGTGGCAAAATCGAGCATTCCTATTGGTCCAATTTTTTTCTACTAAGATTGTTTCGTCAAAAAAACTCCGAAATGATGTAATTCTTTTATTATATGAAAGATTTAAAAAAAAAATTAATCTTAAAATATGGTCAACGATACCGCTGTTGCGCCTTTTTTTTTTTTTTTTTTTTTTTTTTTTTTTTTTTTTTTTTTTTTTTTTTTTTTTTTTTTTGCTATTGCTTTGTTTTGTCATTAGAGTATGGGGAGTCATAACACAGAAACGGTGTTAACACCGTGCCACCTCAGCGCCACATCATCTCAGCACCTAATAACATAACATCCAAAAACACCAGGAAATCATAACACCAAATAACACCACTTTTTACAAATTTATAATTTCTACCCTCAACAATTTCATTTATTAAAAAGCAAACACTTTATTAATAAAACTAAAACATTACAATATAAAATAAAAACATACAATTAAAAAAAAAACATAATAGAAATTACGAAATGAACATACGAAAATACATAAAAACTAGTCGCATATCATTCTGGAGTTGGTTGGCGGGACGCTGCCACATTTATATTTTCTTTGATTCTTGTTTTTCCATTTTGGATGAAATACGCCTGCATCCGGATCGACGCTCACTCATTTTCATCCCGAGAAATCTAAATTCCTCCATACGCCATAGTGGTCTCGCTCCTTCACCTAAGCCGTTTCGTTACGCCATAGCGGTCTGCTTCACGGCTCTTAAGACGAGCTCGGTAGCCATAGATTCCAAATTACTTGACGCACTTCCACCGGCTGCTAGTCGATGTTATCGACTTTTGCCTTTTTAGACGACCTTTGTTTTTCCCCCGGTGAGCACGTGGACGAACATCAGTCACCAAATGCTTTTGGTTGTTGGACGGGAACGTCTCCGGGTTAAGTCAATCAGCGTTCCGGAGCGTTCCCATTTTGGCACACTTCTCAAAATGACCCACGCCGTACCTCTTGGAGCTAAACGCCCCACCTTTCATGCCGTCACGATACATTTGTTAGCCGTTCCTCATGATCATCATCTCATTTTCACCACTCCTTTCTCGTGCGTAGCGGGCACGTTTGCGTAAGCAGCGGCGCTGAAACTTTTGGCAATTTCCATTCAGACGGTATGCCACCTTCTTGATGAAGCATATTCTGTTGTTGTACGGAACTTGAAAAGTTCTTCTTGTTGAACTCGTGATAAGCCTGCAGGTATAGCCAAAAAGTAAAGCCCTTTTGCCGAAACTCCAACATTGGCTATCCTGGACACCGGCCACCCAACACCACGGCAAGTTAAAACTTCCTCTTCTGAGTCCAACGTAACGTATGTCTCGCTCACGGTCGGATTTTTTTTCTAAATTCCGATCATGCTCGTCACTAGTTATTCTCTTGGCCAGGGGTTTTTTTTCGCCCGCACGTTTTACCTCCACGGGTGTTGGTTTTCGGGTGGAGAGTAGCTTCGCGGTCAACTTCGACACGTAGCCACGCTGGTTGTGAGGATCTGTTGTTTGTGGGTGTTTGGGGTGTGGATGTGCTCCGCNAATAATACATAGAAAACTTTATACTTAAAGATAGTCTCATGCATTAATTAACATAACAAGTTCATAAACTTAGGCGATAAAACCGTTCTAATTTATTCGTTCGAGAGAATTGTAACTTTCTACTTAATAATCTATTTCTATACTACTACGTATATATAAAGGGTGAATTTTTATTTATTTGTTTATTTTTATTTTTTTTTAATTTTTTTTGAATCTTGAAATTTAAGAAAAACTTAAATGTGGTTAAAAAAAAAAAAAAACCTTAAAATATTGTTTAATCCCCAAATTTTTAAACTTTTATTGCATTTCTTTAAAATATTGTATAAAAGAAATTCATTTATTCATTTTGTATCATCTCTTGTAATATAAGAGATTATTAAGTTGACATGGAGAGCTTAACATGTTATTTTAGATATGGTATGTGTTTTTTTTTAATATTCTTGGTACAAAGAAACAAGCAAGTATAATATGAGAAAGAGCAAATCGCTGTTAACAAATCAACCATTTGTCGATTCTATAAATTTGCAATCGGACTTGTTTTTCACTATATTTGTATCTCTAAATCATCTTATATGGTCCTCTAATTTTATAAAGCTTGGTACACATTTTAAGTACAAATGAGTGTTTATTTTAGTCAAGTTTTCTTGCGAAATTTTATTTATGTTTATCTAGTACAAAGTTCCTTAAGAAACTAAGAACTCTGAAAAACTATTTTCGAAAAGCAATTTCGCGGTTCGTTGTATTTTTCTTTTTCTTATTCATTTAAACTTCAAAAGATAAAAAATGCAAAATGTTTTACAATGAATTTCTAAATCATATCTACAAGTCTTTGTTCACGTTTTCTTTTTGGGTTGTATCAAATTAATTGTTCACTACTAAAAGAAAATATGAAAGTTTGATCGAGCTTACCGTATGACCTCTACTTGAAATTTGTATTACCAAGTTTCGAAAAAGTTTTGTTCAATGGTAGAACTATCATTTTACAAAAATTTAAGAAAGAAAAACAATGGTAATTGTGTTCTTCAATCAATGTTTTTTTTTTAATCGGTGGACAGTTATTTTGTGACGGAAAAAGTAGTATGTAACATTATTTGATATATAAATGGATGTGATTTGCACACTCAACAGTACAAGCAGGCAGAGCACATTGTAAACATTGTACAATTATGTAATATACAAAATAAAGTCTCAATAAAAAAAACATGAGTGTGCAAATCAATTCTATATCAATTCTATGTTTTTTGTAATTTGCTTGCCTTCTAGCTCCTTGTTAGAAGGTAGCTTTTGTCACACAACTATAAAACCTTATCGCTAATAAACTCTTTGTTATGCACGAATAATCGTCTAGTTGGTATAAAAAAGTTTAAAAAAAGTAGTCAAATAAATTTCAAAGAAAAATTAAATTCAGCCGTTGCTGTAACTTGTTAAAATTGAAGAGTCAAAGAGTAAGGATATAACTAGCCACTAAAAAAGGGGGTAACTGGGTCCAATGGGTTCGAACCATTGACCTCTCCCTTAAAAGAGGTAAGATTTAACCATTCCAACCAATTAACCCCATGTGATATATTGTGATCATCAATTTTATATAACAAAAATAAAGATGTTTTATCTTTGTAAACCAAACTCCCCTCTTCGTATTATGAGTATAACTTTGCTCACTTCTTCGTTTTCTCTCTTTGGATCAAACTCGAAGATAGAATTTGAGACCAAGTACACATCAGTTAAGAAGCTAAGAATATCAAATTCCTCAAATGAGAAGGACATTTCAATGTGTGTGTAGAGGAGCACGGTCGATTCACGTTGATGGGCGATCGAGATAAATAAAACTATCTGACTTTTATCACATAATTTTAACAAGTACTGTTTCGCAATGAATAATACATAGAAAACTTTATACTTAAAGATAGTCTCATGCATTAATTAACATAACAAGTTCATAAACTTAGGCGATAAAACCGTTCTAATTTATTCGTTCGAGAGAATTGTAACTTTCTACTTAATAATCTATTTCTATACTACTACGTATATATAAAGGGTGAATTTTTATTTATTTGTTTATTTTTATTTTTTTTTAATTTTTTTTGAATCTTGAAATTTAAGAAAAACTTAAATGTGGTTAAAAAAAAAAAAAAACCTTAAAATATTGTTTAATCCCCAAATTTTTAAACTTTTATTGCATTTCTTTAAAATATTGTATAAAAGAAATTCATTTATTCATTTTGTATCATCTCTTGTAATATAAGAGATTATTAAGTTGACATGGAGAGCTTAACATGTTATTTTAGATATGGTATGTGTTTTTTTTTAATATTCTTGGTACAAAGAAACAAGCAAGTATAATATGAGAAAGAGCAAATCGCTGTTAACAAATCAACCATTTGTCGATTCTATAAATTTGCAATCGGACTTGTTTTTCACTATATTTGTATCTCTAAATCATCTTATATGGTCCTCTAATTTTATAAAGCTTGGTACACATTTTAAGTACAAATGAGTGTTTATTTTAGTCAAGTTTTGTTGCGAAATTTTATTTATGTTTATCTAGTACAAAGTTCCTTAAGAAACTAAGAACTCTGAAAAACTATTTTCGAAAAGCAATTTCGCGGTTCGTTGTATTTTTCTTTTTCTTATTCATTTAACACTTCAAAAGATAAAAAATGCAAAATGTTTTACAATGAATTTCTAGATCATATCTACAAGTCTTTGTTCTCTAAAAGTCTATTAACTAAATAAACTAATTACTCGCTCTTTCCTAAATTAATAGTTCACGTTTTCTTTTTGGGTTGTATCAAATTAATTGTTCACTACTAAAAGTAAATATGAAAGTTTGATCGAGCTTACCGTATGACCTCTACTTGAAATTTGTATTACCAAG
Source organism: Artemisia annua (assembly GCA_014162995.1). NCBI lineage: Eukaryota > Viridiplantae > Streptophyta > Magnoliopsida > Asterales > Asteraceae > Artemisia > Artemisia annua. The sequence goes on from LBNU01023230.1 coordinate 202,191, forward strand.
TTTCGAAAAAGTTTTGTTCAATGGTAGAACTATCATTTTACAAAAATTTAAGAAAGAAAAACAATGGTAATTGTGTTCTTCAATCAATGTTTTTTTTTTAATCGGTGGACAGTTATTTTGTGACGGAAAAAGTAGTATGTAACATTATTTGATATATAAATTGATGTGATTTGCACACTCAACAGTACAAGCAGTCAGAGCACATTGTAAACATTGTACAATTATCTCTCCTTTAAGAGAAGTAAGGTTTGACCATTCCAACCACTTGAGCCCATGCAATATGTTTTGATCATTAATCTTATATAACAAAAATGAAGATGTTTTATCTTTGTAAACCAAAACTCCCCTCCATAATCGTATTATGAGTATAACTTTGCTCACTTCTTCGTTTTCTCTCTTGGATCAAACTCGAAAATAGAATTTGAGGCCAAGTACACATCACTAGATAAACTAAGAATATCAAATTCCTCAAATGAGAATGACATTTCAATGTGTGTGTAGAGGAGCACGGTCGATTCAGGTTGATGGGCGATCGAGATAAATAAAACTATCTAACTTTGATCACATATTTTTTAACAAGTGAATAACTATATATAGACTGTTTCTCAGTTAATAATACATACTAGTAGAAAAGTTTATATTTAAAGAGTCTCATGCATAAATTAACATAACAAGCTCAAAAACTTAGGCAATAAGACCGTTCTAATTTATTCGTTCTGGAGAATTGTAACTTATTACTTAATAATTTATATCTATATCTATATTATATATAAAGAAGAGTGTTATTCCTTTTTCTCGAATCTTGAAATTTAAGAAAAAACACTTAAAAATGGCAAGAAAAGTTGAATATTGTTTAATCCTCTAATCCTCAAACTTTTATTATTTTTCGTTTAAACCAATAAACTTTTTTCTCTCAATAACTACAAATTGAACCCGTAAGTAGTGCATTAGGGTCACACTAAAACCACAAGTTTGCATGTATAATTGTTTGCTGTTATGCACCGTTACTTTGCGAGGGTATTCATCTATTTAGCAAATATCTAGATCCATTTTTATAAGAAACAAAGTACTCCGTAAGAAATTAATTACGATTATTCAAAAATAGACAAAACAAATTATGACAATAAACATTTTTTTTTAACTGCAGAAATATATTTAGAAAAAAGCTGCTAGCAATTGCACTAAAAGCTAAACAGTACAGTTACAATCTAGAAATAAACAAAGCTACACTATCTAGATACCTCCTAACTAAAACTTGTTCTTTTTTCATAAAAAGATGGACACGTGTTAAAAGTTAGTGGGGTTGCACAGTCGGTCAGTTGGCGTTGTTATATTTTAGAAATTTGGTTTTTCTTTATTTTAGAAAATGTTGCTATTTAAGAATTTGAGTAAAATGACTTTAATCAAATTTCTGTTTTGTATTACAATTCCGAATTTGAGTAAACTTTGCAGTTTGCACAGCATGATTAGGGAAAGGAGGAATGATACATCCACAAACAAACTTTCACAAAATGACGTATCCGTATGTGACTGGCGGATTTTGTGACCGATTCTCTCTCCTTTCGTTGATTATACCAATCACCTCTAGACATGTCATTTTGTTGATAATTTTGTGGAAGTTTTTATATGATTTTAGCATTGCTCGAAAAGAAAGAAACAAGCGAGTAAAATGTGAGAAAGAGCAAATCGCTGTTAACAAATCAACCATTTGTCGATTCCATAAATTTGCAATCGAACTAGTTTTTCACTATATCTGTATCTCTAAAAGCCATTAGAGGTCATCTTATATGGTCCTCTATATTTTATAAAGCTCTGGTAGACATTTTAAGTACAAATGAGGGTTTTTTTTTTTTTTTTTATTTTTTTTTATTTTTATTTTTTTTTTAAATCAAGATGTGTTGCGAAATTTTATTTAAGTTTATCTAGTACAAATTTCCTTAAGAAACTAAGAACCCTAAAAAAAACTATTTTCAAACAACAATTTCGCGCTTCGTTGTATTTTTCCTTTTCTTACTCATTTAAACATCAAAAGATAAAAAAATGCAATATGTTAGATGATGAATTTCTAAATCATATCTAAAAGTCTACGACAAAATGAATTTGAACAAAAGAAATCTATTAACTAAATAAATTAATTACTTCTTCCGTTCCAAATTAATAGACAACATTTCTTTTTTTAGGTTATTTCAAATTAACTGTCCACTACTAAAAGTGGATTCTAAAAGTTTGATCGGCTTTACCGTATGACCTCTACTTGAAATTAGTATTACCAAGTTTAAAGAAAGCTTTGTTTAAAGAGAAAACAATAATAATTATTATTTTTTCTCAAATATGTTTTTTGTCGGTAGACAGTTATCTTGTGACGGAAAGATATAACATTATCGATATAAAAATGTTAAGAAGGTATAGTGAAATAAAATTCAAGTAATATAAAATAAATAAATAAATAAAATAAAAATAAAATAAAATCAGTCATTATTGTAACTTGTAAAATTTCAAGAGTCAAGGAGTAATAATATAACTAGCCATAAAAAAAACAAGGATAATTGGCGAGCATGGGTTTCTAACCTTTGACCTCCCCTTTAAGAGGGATAACCGCATAAGGTTTAACCATCCAAACCATTTAACCCCATGAAATATATTCTGATCATTAATTTTATATAAGAAAAATGAAGATGTTTTATCTTTGTAACCCAAACTCCCCTCCATAATAGTATTATGAGGTGCACGGTCGATTCACGTTGATGGGCGATCGAGATAAATAAAACTATTTAACTTTGATCACATATTTTTCAACAAGTGATTAACTATATAGACTGTTTCTCAATGAATAATACATAGAAAACTTTATATTTAAAGATAGCCTCATGCATAAATTAACATAAGAAGTTCACAAACTTAGGCAACGAAATATCTATTAAGTGAGAATAGATTATTTGGCCCAAGTCCAGCCTGAGGGCTTACGGTCATCAAGGTTAGTATTATGCATTTGTAATCTATAAATAATGATCAATAATAAAGTTATATCTACGACGTTTACATCATTCAACATGTCAACATGGTATCGGAGCACGATTCAGACCCTTTGACCTAGCCGCCCCTATGCAACTCTCTCCACGTTCCCCGTCCGCACATCTTATCTATCTCTTTCTGTAAAATCAATCTTCCCTATCGTCAGTTTTATTGCTTAAAAAAATGCTTCGCGGTCGTTTTGTTTTATGATATATTTTTCATTTATATTTGCTACTTCTTTTCATTATTACTCTTTTGCTGCTAGTCATAATTAATTTGTCATTATATGCATTCTTTGTTTTTGTTTTGTTATTTTATTGTTCTTGCAAGCCTTCTTCAATTTAAGACATCCTCAAATCCTTAAATCAGCTTTTCTCAATGTTTGTTTTTGCTATATCTATTAGTATATGAAGTCGTAAAATGCTCTTTTCTTCACAGTTCTTTTTCCTATTTTTCATTTACTTTCCGTCATAAAAAAACAAACATAAAATTCCAATCAAAATCTTTTCTAAAATCCTTTATCTTTTATTCGTGATCACTCATATAATTCAATTCTCACTCTTTTGTATTAAAAAAAATAATCTCAAAATATGGTCAACGATACCCTTGTTGCTGTTTGCTTTTGCTTTGTTTTGCGTTCGCTACTGTTGTTTGAAGATTTGCTTTCGCTTGCCATCGGATGTTTGCATCAAAAAATAGATATAATTTTTATGTTTTAAGTTTCTACTCTGGTCCGAGCTGTCATAGTTTCGCTATCCGGACTGCGAAAGGTATTAAGTGACAGAATAGATTACTTGGCCCAAAGCTCGGGATATGAGGTTAGGTCCATTAGGGTTAAACTTATGCATTTGTAATCTAGAAATTAATATTCATCAATAATAAAGTTATACTTACGAATTTGCATCATTCAACATTTCACGAATATCTAGATACATTTAATTAGAAACAAAATAAGAAATTAATTAAAGTCGAAAATAGACAAAACAAATTATGATAATAAAACCCCATCTAATATTTGTAATTTTGTCATAAAAGGATATACACGTATCAAAAAGTTAATAGAGTTGTATAATCGGTTAGTCGCACTGTTTTATTTTGAGAATTTATTTTTCTATGCTAGAAAGTATCCTACCTTTTTTATTTTTGAGCTTAGAGACTTATTTATTTATTTATTTTATCAGCATATTTATTGTCCACTTGTCCCAATTGTAAATGACTAGTCTAATCAAATTTCTGTTTTGTATGAGTAAAGTTTGCATAGCATGATTAGGGAAAATATCTAAAAACTTTGCTTATTAGTCAAAATACTCATCAACTAACAAGAATATATTTCAGTTTTAAAGTTATGCGGATTACTCCATATTAATTTGTTTGTCGAGAAATCTTTCATATGTCAAATTTAGTGTCGTGTTTTCAACAAATAGTATATTTTGTTTGTTCACTTTATTGGTTAAACTGAAACAAAAATAGAGTTGTTGTACAATTAATAATTGCATCTAAGAGTTAGGATCAAATGAGAAGAAAAACTAAAATGAGAAGGATGAGAAGAAACCACAACCACACATTTGAGATGCACCTACAAAAATAGATGCATCTCCTCTTAAATTTCTCCCTCTTATTTGAATTGTGTGGTTGGAAACTTTTCTCACTCTTCTCATTTTATTTTTTCTTCTTACTAGATCCATTCCCTTGCATCTAAATTATACGTTTGGTATGAAATGATGGATGCAAATTTATTTTTGATGAGAAGCAATTTTGGTTATTAGTTCATGCATGGATGGATTCGGGATTTTCGAGAACGTGTTGCATAAAATAATTGTTGGGTTAACTAATGTTATAGANTCTTTCATGTGTAAACGTAATATACTTCACGTGCACATATTAAACAAAGCCCATATTATAAGTTTATCGTCTCAAACATTCTATTTGGTATATAAGGAAAATAAAATATTCTAAGGATTTAGGATCTTGTACAAACTTTCAAAATAAGAAAACTACTTCTTTTACTCTGAACCAGTTGTTCACTTTTTCTTTCAAATTGTTATGAACTAATTGTCTACTACAATAAATTAATAAAAACTGTGTTTTTCTTTTCATTGTCGGGGCAATAGTTTTGAAATGAAGAGAGTTGTTAAGTTAAGATTATGAAGGATATTAATTTTTTCAAATATTATTATTATATTCTTTTTGTCCTAAATCACCATCAAATGATCTAGTGGTTAAACAATTGGCTTCCTCACAAGATATTAAGGATTCAAAACTCATTAAGTACACGTAAGACGGTGACCAAAGAATGGTCATAAATGGTCATGAGAATAACTTAATTAGGTCACGTACATCTGAGTTAAAAGCTCGCTCTCTGAGTTAAAAGCTCGCTCTATATGTCTAACATGATAAGTAATATCTTTTTTAATTCTTTGTAAAATAATAGAGCACAAGGAAGATTTTACCTTTAACATTTTAGATGCTTTTTCATTGACTAAGATAAAAAGTAGACGGTCATTCTAAAACACATCAAATGATTCTAAATACAGAAAGAAAAAAACAAGACAAAAAATAATTACCATGGTCAAAGGAAAAAACATGACCAGGTTGGCCTACTTCCCATATCCCACCAATATGTTAAAAAGCACAACTTGCCCATAAAATCACTTTGCCTTTTTGCCAAATTGTATTAGGTTTTTAGTGATTTGGTCCATGGGTTGAATCCAATGCATATTGAGGTCCAAACCGGTATTATATGTAATGAAAGTACAGTATTAATTCGTAGTTACTACCATAGTAACACCAACACTCATATTTGTTTGGAAATATAGGAAGTTACATTCATTTCACATAGCATGATAAGAATTAAGAAATCTACCGATCCTTGTAATTCGACTAGCAAAAAATGGTCATGGTAACGTGGAAACGAAAGGAACACAAATAGATACTTCGTAGCATTTAAAACCGTCTCACAGCTAAATTTAGTAACTTGAAATCACACGTAAAAGAATATTCGATCTTACAAATAGAATGTACGCATGTATCATCCAATTATCGAGAACCGTCATACCGACCATGATACGTAGCGAGAGACAAATTTTCTTTATAGCATCTTTGTATACATCAGAAATGCATTTAAACCATGTTCAACTGTCCACCATTGAAGTCATAACCAGCTTAGAGATGTGCACCTTCCATAAATAAGAAGCAATCAAGAAAATAAGAAACACTTGAGACATGAATCTAACTTTTTTCAATTATTGATCCACTCATTAAGCCAATCAAAGCCCTTTTGTTTTATCTCCATTTGAGCTTAACCAGAATCCTAAAAAGCTCCCTAACACTCATCCATACACTATTTCATACTCATTTAGTCCTACCTCTTTTTCTTGTAAAAAGAAGAAAAATTAAGAAATTTGATCCCTCTCTCTTCCATTTGGAAAGTTGATGGATATGTGGGGATGCATGTCTCATAAAATGACATAAACAACACCAACCATGATTCATTATATAAGTGCATACTACACCTCATGTTGATTCCATCATCTCCTTCTTCTTCTACTTCTTCTAATACATCCTCTAGCTAATTTATCTTTCGAAAAAAAAAAGCCCAAAGAATGGAGGGAAAGTTAGATGAAAGCCATCACCATAGAGTAGAGATAGCCATGGAGATTCATAAGGTTGAGACACCACCAAAAAGGAGTAGTTTGCAAAAGCTGAAAAATAGGCTCAAAGAAACCTTCTTTCCTGATGATCCTTTAAGACAATTTAAAGGACAATCCATTAGGCAAAAATGGCTTCTTGGTTTTCAATACATTTTTCCTATACTTCAATGGGGTCCTCAATACAACCTTAACCTATTCAAGTCTGATGTTGTTTCTGGTCTCACAATTGCTAGTTTAGCTATTCCTCAGGTAAATCTTTGTCTTAAATTTGTTTTGGTTTATGCTGTTTTTTCTCTTCTAAAGATGACAAGTATATATATTTTCACACTATGACAGCTTTGTCACTAGTGTTTATGATAAGTAGTACCATACTTATATAAGACTATTTGCTTCATGATTGTTGACATAAAATATCTTCTGGTTTTATTGTTGTTTTTTTTAGGGTATAAGCTATGCAAAGCTTGCCAATCTCCCTCCTATAGTTGGTCTATGTAAGTATTTTTTTTTTTTTTTTTTTTTTTTTTTTTTTTTTTTTTTTTTTTTTTTTTTNTAACACAAGTTGTCACAACTAACAAGTGTACAAAAAAATTTAGATTACATTGAGATATTTGGATTTTAGGTTTATTTTGTGAAAATGTCTAGAGCCAAAAAATAACAAAAGGAAAATACAAAACTCCTATGGGTTTGACTGGTAGCGGATTCATAACTAATAGTTATCATGTGCATTTTGTTAAACCAATGTTTTAAAACAGGTTTTTTAATTGATCCAGCCGAGCTACCGGTTTCATGGTTCAACCGGTTTAACCGGTTTTCCCAAAACTGGCTTCCGGTTACCCAATATGTTCTCTGTTCAACCGACCGGGTCAACTCAGGTTTTAAAACACTGATTAAAACGAAAAAAATATTTCAACACATTTTTGGACAAAGTGCGTTTTGAAAATTTTGAGATTTTTGACACAATTTTACAATACTAAAAAACAAATCATATGACTCACATAGCGTCCCCAAAAACCCCTTAGGTCCGCCCCTAGTTTAGATTTTAGAACTAACTACCAAAAAATCACATAAAACCAAACAAACATAAAGCATATATGCTTGATAATAACATTATTAACATCTATCCAAACTATCAATTGTATCAAGTGTATTGGTGTTTACAGCTAAATATAAAATTTATTTTTGGATTTTTTTGGTTACTTATTAATTGTGTATTGAATTTTGGATGCAGTGGTCATGGCAAACCATCTTGATGGGGTCTAGTTTTCTCATCTTCTTGCTTGTGACTAGACACATTGTAAGTATACTTTTGTATCTAGTGATGTAATATACACACATATACATGTAGTAACAAGTAATTGTCAGTACTTATATACATGATTAATAATTATATTTGATTAAATTATGTTAATAAGATCATAAAAGTTGTAAAACATTCTAACTTTACATACAAAGACTTATTAAGGACAACATGTCATGAAGCCATGAAGGTCCAAAAAACATGTCACGAGGTAGGACGGTACGAAACTAAGGCTACTTTATACTAAAAGACATATTTATTTCAATTATTTTTCTTTATGAGATAAAAAATTCCTTTTTTCTTGATTGAATTATTATTTTGGTTCTATCCACATTTGTACTCACTTGTTAATGATAATTTGATTAATAATTTAATATTAGAGAAAATTGAAAGAAGTTTATCATTAGTGCAACTATCTAAAGAAATCAAATAACATATAGCCTTATTTTTGCTAACATGTTGAAAAATTTCAAAAAATATTAATCAAGCAGACCGAAATGTTTGATAACGGCGCTCAAGTAGTGAATCTATCAGCACGATAGCTGTGGCTAATCATATAAACAACAAATTGACCAACTTTTTCTTCAAAAGTAGACTGATAATTTAAAATTAAAAGATGAGTATAATCAAATTTACGTCTTAAAACTAATGACGAGTACAATTATGTCATGTGATGGCATTTTTCTTTTTGCGTAAGTTCATTTTTATGTTACTAACTTTCTGGCTCCGCTACTGAATGTTACTGATAATTCTCATCATTTACACAGAGCATAAAGAAACCGAAACTGTTTTGGGTATCAGCAGGAGCGCCTCTCCTTTCGGTTATCCTGTCTACACTCATTATATTTGTTTTCAAAGCTCAAAAACACGGCATTTCTGTGGTACGTATGATTAAATTTTATCCACTCGAATATTACAAACTAACAATAATTAAATTCTAATGTACCAATAACTTGTGTCCTATAGATTGGAAAACTAGAACAAGGCCTAAATCCACCTTCATGGAACATGTTGCATTTTCATGGAAGTCACATTGGTCTAGTTTTGAAAACGGGTCTCATCACTGGCATCATTTCCCTCACTGTAAGTTACATTTGTTACTACATAATCGATTACAGCGTGTAATACTTAGCTTGTTATCCTGAAAAATGTTTTTTCTTTCTTTTTACGCAGGAAGGGATTGCTGTAGGGAGAACATTTGCTGCCATAAAAAATTACCAAGTTGATGGCAACAAAGAAATGATAGCAATTGGAGTCATGAACGTTGTTGGTTCCACAACATCATGCTACATCACTACTGGTATAATAGTAGTTTCCATATTTCTAACCAAAAATGCCTCAATGTGTGTTGTGAGCCTAACATGGTTCACAACTTGTGAAGTGTAAATTTTTAACTTGTAATCTAACGGCTATCCTTTTTAGGTGCATTTTCGCGGTCAGCTGTGAACCACAATGCTGGAGCCAAAACCGCAGTCTCCAACATAGTCATGGCCGTGACAGTTATGGTCACACTTCTTTTCTTGATGCCATTGTTTCGGTATACACCCAACCTTGTATTGGGCGCCATCATTGTCACAGCCGTCGTTGGCCTCATTGACCTTCCAGCCGCTTACCAAATATGGAAAGTTGACAAATTTGATTTTGTGGTGATGTTATGTGCTTTCTTTGGTGTCATCTTTATCTCGGTACAAGAAGGACTTGCACTGGCTGTAAGTATATTTTACAGTAACATAATGAGAAAATGTATAACCATATAGAATGTAAATAAACTTATAAATTGATTATAATTCTTTTTTAGGTTGGGATTTCAATATTTAAGATGGTGTTGCAAATGACAAGACCTAAGACAGTGGTGTTGGGGAACATACCTGGTACCGACATATTTAGGAACAAACATCAGTACAAGGATGCTGTTTCAATCCCCGGTTTCTTAATTTTGAGTATCCAAGCACCAATCAACTTTGCCAACTCTAATTATCTCAACGATAGGTAAATATTTCCCTATTTTTTCATATGTGTAATGCTTTAAAGAAAACACCAAGGACAATAGTTCGCAGTCATATTTTTCTGTTTACTAAGTGAACGAAGTTTTTATTTTCGATTGTTCTTGAAGGATCATGAGGTGGATACTAGATTATGAGGATGAAGAAGATACCAAAAGTCATTCTAGTCTCAGATATGTGCTTCTAGATCTCGCAGGTAACTTTAAATTTCACTTGTTGCAAGATTGAACAGTTATGTGGCAATCTTGACCTATTGATAGGTTGTATAAGTCGATTTAGGTTACACTTGTTTCTAACGGGACAAACTTTGTCAACAACTCATACCGGCCTGTTAAAAATCGCTTAATGTGTATTTAATACATATAAACTCATATACCGGTTTATTTTCACACAAACAGTTGCTATCTAAAATTAATGTCTTCTTTTTTTGTAAATTTTCAGCTGTAAGTGCCATAGACACAAATGGAGTGACATTTTTCCAAGAACTCAGAAGGGTATTGGAAAAGAGGGGTGTTGAGGCAAGTCCTATTCAACATTTTGACTACTTCTTTAGTCTTTTTTTGCTTCAGTCATGACTAACAATTTCAAGTCCTTATTTTGAATCTTTACAGCTCGTATTGGTGAATCCGGTAGGGGAAGTGATGGAGAAATTGCAAAACGCAGGTGGAACAGATAATCTTCTGCAACCAAATATGCTGTACTTGACGGTTGGAGAAGCCGTTTCATCTCTATTTTCGTCGATGAAGAGGGTTGACATAAGCCAAGACTGAATATATCATATGGGGTGTTGCAAGGATCAAAGTAGCATAATAGGGGATGAAAGAAATGACGTAATTATTGCAATCTAATTCCAAGATTTTAGGTTGTAGGATTTTTAGGTTTTGCTAGGAACCAAATATTGTTTAAGGTTCCTTAAAGGGAATGGGACGCCCCTTGCAGTATATTTTTGAGACACCCATGTAATGTTTTGAACTTTTGAAGATTAATGTTTCAATTGCTTTCGCATTCTAAGCAACTATTCATCTTTGTTAAAACCACTTTCTTTTCATATATATGATCCTATAAGAAGCTAGATTTCCATCCTAAGAACCCAACACTTCAGTACTTTTATATCTTCAATATGCTATCAAACATATATGATACGCATCGAAAGTGGATTGCAACAAGTCTCGCAAAAGAGAAGTTTAACAAAAAGAGATGATTATAGCCATAATATAACTGTACCGTTATATGTAGTTTATTCAATGCAGATGGTCAAATTAGAGGAAGATTTATGTTTCTCCCAAAGAAATAATCAAATGATTCAAATCCAAAGCAATATACAACTTAACGACACACGGGTTACAAGTTCTGCCAACATTATTGCCTCGGATTTGATCAAATTTTTATATCAAGAAAAGGTTTTACAAAGGGAAATTTTATGTACCGGTTTGTTATAGGATGCATCGATAAAGCTGCTTTGTTGTTAGTTAGTCGATGTTTCTTGGGGTTAGCTTAGATCTGTTACTAAACTTCATATGTTTGAGAAGAATCAATGTTGAAATTATAAATTGCCAGAAAACTTGTAATTACGGGTGCTTCCTCTGATAGAGTGAATATCCAACAAAAGCAGACATCAAGAACGTCCATAGCACCTGCAAATGAATTTTAAGAAATTTCAAACTCAAGTGAACACATAAAAGGAGATGTTATTGTGGCTATCAACTAATGGGAGGCAAAGATTAAGAAATTTTCGTGTGGTCAGGTCGGATACTCAAACCAACCCCAAACACTGACCGTCTCATTTTATAAAAGAAAATTATATATAAGTATTGTGTCAAGTATGATAACAAAAAATATAAATTACTTTAATAATCTTCACATGCGGAAAAAACGATTCAGAAGGCTTTAGACTTTATTACACTTCGACCGACTCTCGACCCATTTACTAAAACATAACCTGAGTCAGCCTTCATAAATAAATAGGACACCTTGCCACTTAGTCTAGTATTTATAAGCGATGAAGTTAATAATAATTTCCTCAAGTCACCAATCTCTAATTTCTACTGGCATCAAGTAAAAAGACTCGCACCGCATCTCTTGTACACATTTAGGTGCAAACAACGAAGACTATTAATTTTGTCTCGCATAACAGACCAAAAAACACGAATATTAAATGAGTGAAACAAATAGAAGTTATGAAAAAAAACTTACAGTATTGATTGCCTGCCACCGCTCGAGTCTCTTGATTCTTGACTGCATATCTTCAATCACGCCTTCAACAGGTGAAACAACTTCCCTACATGGTGATGACTCAGAAGATGTACTGCTACCCTGCTAACCCCCCAAAAAAATTATATTATCAACAAGAACAAGGTTTTTACCAAATTGCAAGGCTTGACTGGATATACAGTTTAATAAAAATGTTTCGACTGTTGACCAACTGTCTTAATACCTAAACTGATATTATCTTTATAGTTATGCCAAGAGGCAAATATGTAGCATTACATTAAACGATTGGACACATACTTTAGTATATGTATATGAGACAGAGTGAGAGAGAGAACCTGTGATTGTATGTTGTCAACTAGTTCCTGCAACCGTGCAGCTTGTTGAGCATAAATCCCGCTCGAACTTCTACCGGATGCAGGTAATTTTTCCAGCACGATTTCAAGGTAACTCTAAATTTGCCAAACAAAAAAGTAATAAATAAATATCAGAAAATCGTAGATACTTGATACATAATCGTAAAGTTGGTATTCAAGTTATGGTGTAATGTTTGATTATAAAGGCAAAACCTTTGTGGTATATGAGCCATTTAGCTCAAGTGTAGAACCAGCAGCTACCACAACTTCTTTGTTTGCCCCTTTGATTTGTATATAGGGTGTCGGGACATCTTGTAGATGATCAACCTCTATAAGAAGCTACAAAAGAATAAAATTTCAAATAGAAGTTAATGTAAAACATCAAATATGGCATTACTACCTACGGGGCTAAGGGTCTAAAATTGACCAATATTTTATGATGAAATTGATGATTATACATATAACAAGGGTTAAGATTTGTAAAACCACTAGATTTTCAACTTTCTGGCGATATAAAACTTAACCCCTAACTTTTTACGGGTTACTTTTGATTGAAATTCCTACGAGAATAAAATAAGTTCATGTATTACACTACTACAAAAAGAAGTCAAGGGATTTAACCGATATAATTATGAAAGTTGGTGGGTCAAATCTAACTTACGAATGTTTAAGGGAACGACTGAACGAACCATTGTGAAGAACAGTTTAGGGGTCAAAGTCAAACCACCAAAATGAGAGTTTGAAATTAGAACAACAGTAACCCTTATATCCTGAATTAACGGCCTTGGGAACTTGACCATATAATAGAAATCCATCCCCCAAATAAACAAAATATATAATCTGAAATACAAAAGCTACCTTTCCATCTTGGTAGATATATGCAGACCCTTCAATATAAGCTACAGCTTGATACCTGAAATTACAATATTTTCATCCAAAAAGTTAAGATTTATAAACAATAAAGAAATATATTTCTTCCCTCGCAGAAATTGAGTAAGCTTACGCACTAAATGTATATACAGCAATTGTCAGCAAAAAACTATGTGCTATACCCGAGATTAAGAAGACCAGATACTGTACTGATGCTAATGTCAAAGTCCACCTTCGGTTGAATTATGAAATCCCCTTCTCTTATAGGCTAATAAAAATAAAAAAGATAACACTCAAAACAAGCACGAGAAATAATATATGAAAAGAATAAAAAACTATAAAAAGAAAAGAATGATATGATATTGTTACCACTGACCTCCCTTATCAACAAGGCGAACCTTCCCTCACATATTCTCACCCTCATACAGTCACCCTCCGTTAGCTGTCCATTAGACGGAATTCCAGAAAGCCTAAAATAGATATCAATAAAATTCTGAGCCGAGCTGCAGATCTTTGTAGGATCAAGTAACTTTAAGATATCTTGATATGCCACCTGTATTAGTATTATAACTATCATGTTAAGAAAAATCACGTTGATAATAACTAATCTTTATAAAATTTATATGATATTATAAAGAGCTTACTTGCTTATTGCTTTTCAACACAAACAATGAGCTTTCTGGGGAAAGCACGGGATCAAAATCATTACGTATTTTGAGCTGCAATTTAAAAGATCGGTCATAAGTCTTGTACGGAAGTGGCTAAAAATTATTTATACTAACTTAAAATCCTTGAATGAAAACTCACATGTGCGTGAACAAGGTGTGGTTCAATGTGTAGCTGAAACATGGGAAAAACAGTGGTCATGATCTCGTTTTGAGTCATAAAGCACCCAGCTTTACTTTTGTCTCTTTGAACTCGTGAAATGAGATGTGAATGCACGCCTCCAACCTGCGTTTTAAAATAATCATGGTGTCTTAGATTAATAATAGCCACAAGTTTATTTTAGTCAATATAGTCAAAGCTAAACTTACAACAGCAACCCAGAGGTCGAGTGACTTTCTGATATCAGGGTGCAAAGCATAGACCCCTTCAATTATCACCTGCATTAGTAAATGATTGGTATTATTATATATTCATAGAAATGTAATAATGGCAAATTATAAGTTACTAATAAATAAAGATATACCACTCCGCAATCCTCAGAAACTTGTAGTTCTTTAAACCCACTACGAGTACCACTCTCCAAATCGAATACAGGTACTTTAGCTTTCCGACCTCTTCTGATATCACTAATATTCTGAATAAAACAAAAAGAAAAAAGAAAACTTTTAATACCAGAAAAGTTTCATTTATTTTTTATTTAATACAATTGATAAGTGAAGTTTCTGATGCATACAAAATCAAAGTTTCAGTACCTTTGTGAGTAAAGGTAGATCAAGCGATCTGAAATCATCATACTTGTAATCCTTTAATTGCTCAGACTTATAATAGCTTTCAAGGGAAATGACTTCACAACCAACAATATTTGCCATTTTGCGAGCCAAACTAGTTTTCCCTGACCCGCTTGGTCCTCCTATAACAATACCATACTAGGTTAAATTCCATTAAAATGTCTTATCATAGGCTAACCACGTCAATAGAAAATATACAAACACAAATGATACAGAGAGAAAGCGATACCAATTCCGACAATAACTGGCAGGCCCTTGTGCTCCAACAAAGCCTAACAAGATGAAAAAAATCATTTGTCGTCGCTCCTCAGTAAGTAAAGATAACTACTAAGATTCCCTAGATCTAATACAACAATTATCATAACTTTTAGCAAATCGTTCATCCCATATGGAGGACTAGGGGTGGCAAGATGGGAATGGGGTATTCCGGGAGGTTTGACTGTTTGGGTACTCTCAGTTTTCAAATGTTATTTATCTATCTTTTGTTATCTATTTTTCGACTTACGTTGATAGAGGTCAGATTTAGACATTGTGTCTAGCTGATCATCAAACAATTCCTGTCCTAATTAATGGTATATACTATATACAATTAATGTGTTAAACTATTGATTATAAGTACAAACCAATATTATAACAATAACAAACTAAACCTAAGGGGGGAAAAATCAGGTTCAGAGGTTGTATGCATTAAAGAGAGACTTGAACGACTTTCATAGAGCTGGCAAATTGGGTATCTGTTAAGACCTGTTAAGACCTGTTAAGGGAAAAAATGTACTATGCAATTTTTTTATTTTTTAAAATAATTGTTTTTAGTATTCTAGGGTTCAATATTTAACTTATTTGATACATAAAACGCTTATCTGTCATACTCAAACCACCAAAGCCAAGTGTTAAACGAGTCGTTTTCATGTTTGAAACTTATGTTATTCGCGCGCTCCGAACCTGTTAAGACCTGTTAAGACACGATTTGCCAGCAGTTTCATTCTGTTCGACCTAATTGGCAAGTTCTCCTTTAGCTAAAAGTTTTTAGTTGACACGTTTGAGAAATAAACACATCCTATAGAAATTGCCACAACCCCATATCATAATGCTTACTTGGATAGCTTGAACAGCAAGAAGTAGTCCCCTATCAAGATCAAAAGAATCAGGCATTGGAGCAAGTTGCACTGTATCCCTGAAAGAAGAAGGATCTGTATATGCATGATGAGAGGAACCAATACAAATGTTGACATATTAGATGACAAACTATGTCATTTACATATCTGGTAAAAGATACATACCAATGGATGACAAGTCCACAACCAAACCATCTGATGAAATGAATCGCCATGGAGCTAAGACTGGGTCCATCTTTGATTTGGTTGGTGATCGAGTCCATGGTTGAGATATATCATCGTCCCGGTTCACAAGGTCTGAACGTATACGAAGTGGCTTTGGAGCAACAAGCAGTGGTTCCTTATGCGTACCCGAAGATCTGGAGGCCAATGGAGGAGGCGTATTAAGACGTGGAACACCTGTAAGTTACAAAAATCAATTAAAAAGCATCAGAATAGATTATAGTAAGTCTTGAATATATTTTCAAGAAAGTAACATAAACCAAGAAGATATATAAAAAGGCCACCTTGGCTTTCAAGAATCAATTCAAGATACGACTTAGTGATCCATGGCCCAGTAATGCCCAGCCTTGATGCCTCTGCTTCGACCATCTGCGCAAAAGTAAATGTATGATGTGTGAAAGGACTAAATTTAGAATAGGAGACGGCAGAAGGGTCAAGAACAAACTTTTCGATCTCTGCCTCTGAGGACTATGTATGTTTCAGAAAGGGTATCGATAGTCTCGAAAGATACTGAAAGATTTCCATATATAATTGACTTAGATGCTCGTTTATAACTGACAACAACGTTGTATCCCAAAGCCAGTAAACCACCAAGTGTCATTCTTCCAACCTGTTACGTTTTTTTAAAGAAAATAAATGAAAAAGAAAAATATCATAATTAAAAACATAAAACTGAAATTAAGATGTATACACACCTCAAACTCAGCATTTGGCCGAATAATGAAATGTTTGTCAACAATTCTTTGGTCACCGAGAGAAAGATAGTATCTGATGCCACTCTGGCGCACCTTAATCCAGTCGTTAACGCGTGCTTCTTCACTTGCGGATGGAGGCCTTAAATACATCTCGATGAAACTGAAATGATTAGTTAAGCACACTTATTAGCAATACTCTATCATGGTTTCATAAGAAAGAAAGTGTATAGACTTGATGACTCACTTATCGATCTGTGCTTCATTCTTTGGAAAAGAATAGACTGATTGTTCACTTTCTGACTGATACATGAGTTTGGCTTATTAGCGGGTCAAGCAGTAAACTAAACGAAATAGAGGTTACAGAAGAAGGCAGACCTCGCTTTTACATTTGAGTTTGTATATTGAATCTCTAAATGATGCACCAAAACTGTTGTTAATTCTGATCTGTAAAAAGCAAAATTTTATCAGGAAAATAAGAAGAGATGAGATGAGGTTGGAACCTTAAATGTCCTACCTGTGCATGGTGAAGATCTGGCTCAATATGCTTTCTAAACAACGGGAAAATGCTATCAATTAGATTGTCCAACGAACAAGAATCTCCAATATCATATTGCACTTTAGAAAGTAGACTAAAATGAACACCACCAACCTGGAATGCAATTGTTATTTTACACGTGTATTAGTATTATACTCATTGGTTGCAAACTGTGACAAAACTAATTAAATCAAACATAATTACCACTGCAACACGAATATCTAGCAGCGAGCGTAGTCTTGCATGAAGAGCATATGTACCATCAACTATCACCTGAACCAACGTGTATAATATAACCGCAATTGATCTTACAATTTTGTAAGGACTAACATGGCAATTTTGTGGGTACTTACCACCCCAAAAGAGGTACTCTTGATTTCTTTAGTTCCGATGCGTCTTTTTTGTTGGAAATCAAACAATGGTGTCAATATATCTTTGCCCTTTAACAAATCCTGTGCCAAGCAGAGAGTTTACAGAAATTATAAAGTCAGATAACTTAATTACATAATGTTCTAAAGAGTTTTAAGAAAGACCGTTATACCTGAAGATTCTGGAAGAGAAGATCAAAGTCTATAGAATTTAACTCATTTCCCTCATCAGCTCCAGTGCGATAATTTTCCATTGATATGACACTACAACCAATGACCGACGCCACCTTCTCAGCTAAGCTGTAGACATCATTCAATGTACGTCTTTATGTCCATTCCAAATATGTAGAAAACGAATTTGGATACGAAACAAAAAGTGGGTACATTGCAACTATAGCTATAGCACAATTACCTCGATTTACCAGATCCACTAGGACCACCGATGCCAACAGCTACAATACCCTCTTTTTTCGATCGAAGCTCTTGTATTGATTTTATCAACAAGTAATACCCACGATCAAAAGACTGCAAACGTCCGAACACAAAGTAATTACCACAAAAGTTATTGAGTTTAACATATTAGCAAATGTAAGCACTTCCATTTCAATATAAAGACTCGTGTAGTCATGCCAACATCATAACATTCACCAAAAACTGCAAATGTCCATACAACCATCAACAATATTCTAACTTCTAAGTCATGTAAATGACTTGCGTATCGATTTTCATGAGGAACCATCAATTTGTATTACATTCTTGATCCATCGTTCAATAAAGCCTCTTCCCATTATCACAACTACAACTCAGATCAGATGAAAACTATATGCCCTTATAAATATAAGATATCCATAAATATATTCTCATCTTAATGACCTAATATAGTTCATATGGCACTAAGAAGAATAGCAACTAAAAGCAACTTTTGGCCGATCAATCCAAGGGGTTTAAGCCCACTACCAGGTAAAGCCATCCCTTTTGGGGATGGCGTGGCAACTTCAGGTTTGTTTGCAGGGTTTAAACTTGTGACCTCCCACACTTTGGTGATGATAGTCGCAAGCCACACTTATTTGTCATTACATACAAGAAGTTAAACCCGTTTTAACATATAAAAAATTAACCATTTGCGATGCAAATATCACTCCTTAAAAATTAACATAAATGTCATATTAACTACTTATTAGAAGTCAAAGTAAGCCCATTTTGGCTCATCAGGTACAACAACTATACAAACCCATTTCAACAGAAACAAAACATACCCATTTACATAAAGATCATAACCAACACAAAACCATCAAACTTTACTCAAATCACAATTCAGAACCCAAATTATAAACCCCCTTTAAATCAAAATCAAAATTCTCCCTCAAAATCATACTAAACAACTTCCTTAAACCAACTTAATCTTCTTCAAATCAAACTTAAATATTTCCTCAAAATCAAACTAGACAACCTCATTAAAACAAATTAATTCACAATTAATGATATAGGTCATGATCAAAACTACACAAAAACCAAAATCTTCACTGATGCATTTCATCAAAAACTTGGCAAGCACAATTTAAATACCAAATTCTAAAACTAATCAACAAATAACGAAGTGGGTCATAATCAAAATCACAAATAATGAAATGGGTCATGATCAAAACTACAAAAAACCAAAAATTTTCATTGAGGCATTTCATCAAACAGTTGGCAAGCACAATTTAAACATCAAATTATCAAACTAATCAACAAATAATAAAGTGGGTCATGATCAAAAACTACAAAAAACCAAAAATTTTCATTGAGGCATTTCATCAAACAGTTGGCAAGCACAATTTAAACATCAAATTCTCAAACTAATCAACAAATAATAAAGTGGGTCATGATCAAAATCACAAATAATGAAATGGGTCCTGATCAAAACTACAAAAAACCCAAAATTTTCACTAAGGCATTTCATCAAACACTTGGCAAGCAGTACAAAAAGGCCCAAAAGCGAACATACCGCATGAAGAGGGAGAGATTGAAGAATAGAGGGAGAGGACGATGAAGAAGTGGAAGGTGTTTGTTGGTAGTAATCACGACCACCTTCTTGTAATACTCGCTGGACAACTTCATCATCCATTTTAATTAAATTTATAAAAAATCAAGTTATGTTTTGAGGGAATATGATGATGATGATGAATAAAGGGGTTTGGTTTAGGTTTAGTGTATACGCATGAACTATGTTTTGTTTTTGTTTGTTGTTGTTGGAGATACTTTGATGATGTTTCTTTGTTAACTGCTTTGAGTTTAAAGAGGAAAAGTGTCTATCTTTTTCTTTGTTAATTTTTTGAATTAAAATGAAGTAATAAAATTTAAAATGATAAGAATGAGAAATAATCATAATCATAAATTTGTTGAGATATATTGATTTTAGTTATGTGTATCTTTATTTATTTAGATGCATATCAGCTAGATTCGAAAGTGATTTTGAAATGAAACAATGCAAAATAGCTCTAGTAACTCATTGACGTGCGAAGAACGAAAAATATATATGATTTGTTTACTGTGATTAAATGAATCTAACATAGGTCTATGCATATAATTTTGAGCCAGAAATATATTATAATACATTTAAAAAGACTAAGAATACATCTAATTTAAGTCGATGCATTTTTAATGGGTGATTATACTTTTCTTTTTAAGATTTTTTTCTCATTTGATATAAGTCTAATAAGTAGATATGATAAATCATCTCGGAAATTTTAGCGCCAACAATAAAGAGGTTGACAACTTCGTAGATAGATTTATGGTGCGTTTGGTATGTTGCCATGAATCACAATCGGTATTGGTTTCGGTATAAGATGGCTCCCTCACCTATGATAGATTCATACCTCCCCTCTTGAACTCCTATAGAGTATGGATAATATTCATATTTCATTCTCATATAATGTGAGCCCCTCATCATAACCAAACGCTTAGGTGCCGTTTGGTTGGGGTATATTGGGGGAATTCATGGCATTTGCATTTTAATTTCTCCAAAAGATTGTGTTTGGTAACACAAATGGGGGAATTTAAAATTCCATGAATTGCTAAAATGGGGAAATTAAAATGGTTTTACAAAGTGAAGAATTTTCATTTATTTGGAAAAAAATTTTATAAACTTTTTTCTTATTGTTTTTTATAAACTTTTAAATAGAATTTTTATGATTTTTCTTATAAACTTTTTTTTATAAACTTTTTATTTCACTTTTCTTATAAATTTTTTATAAACTTTTTTTTATACATTTTATTTATAAACTTTTTATAAATTTTTATAAACGTTTTTTTATAAATTTTTTACAAACCTTTTTTATAAATTTTTTATAAAATTTTTTTATAAAATTTTTTTTATAAATTTTTTATACAATTTTTTTATAAATTTTTTATAAACTTTTAAATAGAATATTTATAAATTTATATTAAAAAAATATTTATATATTTATAAATTTCTGTCAACCAAACATGCGAAGATATTTTAAATTCCGGAATTTTAAATTCTCAAGAATTTAAATTTTCTAGAATTTAAAATTCTCAAATTTCAAATTCTCCAATCAAACGCCCCCTTAGAATCATTATCACTATGATTCCCTCATTCTCATAGAGGATACCAAACGCACCCTTAATTGTATCAAATGTATGTTTATTGATTACCAATACCAGTTAGCAATAGTACCAAACATAATTACAGTATTTACTAGTAGTTGATTTGTTTTAGTGAAAAAAATGATCTAAATGTGCTTATAAAGTGTCTTAAGGAATAAACTTTGGTTCTTTAGACACAATGAAATGCTCGAACTCGACTAATTTGATGATAACCCAAATAAACTTATTTGGATCGGATAAATGCAGTTCAAAGTGGTATTCTCGATATTCATGTCAACCTCATCAAAAAGTTGAAATTGGCTAATAAACCCAAAATTCGTACATCTATGAGTGTCGACTGATCTTTCCTTAATGTTTAGTTGTTTCATGCGAACCGAAAGAAGTTAAAATCGAACCCACGACATATTTCTTCACAATCCCTCCCTTTTTCCTAGCCCCACAAGGACGTTCGGGAGAATAGACACTGCTCTCGAAGTTGCCCCATTTTCTTGGACCTCTATTGTAGAATCTCAAACTACGACTACTAGGCCACACATTCGAGGTTGGTTTTTCAGGTCAACTCGACAGAGTCATGTATTTGGGTGAAAGTGTTATCTTTATTCAAGTTTCACCTTAACCGAATTTTTCAAATAGTGGATTTTTTTAACGTTTATTCTTGTATGCTTGCTTTATTTTTAAGAGAAATTTTTCAGTTTACTTAAATACGAGGTACTTTTTATGTAATTGCTATTCGGATCGACACAAATTCAATAAAAGTATGCTACTTTTACATTCTCGCCACACTTCCTACTTCAAAACGGGAGCCACACTAATTTCTTCCAACGCCCGTGAATCATCCTTGTTTGAGAATGATCGTGCTCACCAACGAAATAAACAACCCTACCTAGTCAATAATGAGCATATAACATACTTGCTTAGATCGTACCAAGAGGTAAAATTCCAACAAACATTACTTTGCTACCTCGTGACGAGATAACAAACGTCATCCAAATCGAATTATTCTAAACTTGATTATATATATTCAGTACTATAAATGATTAAATTCTAAACTATCGCCTATAACTTTATTCTTACCTTGAAATGAGAAAAGAGCATTCTAAACTCATACTAAATTAATAGCAAAACACTTGTAAAGCTATATTCCATTTAAACATTATACGAGAATACTCACTAAATAGTAAATTACTTTATGCTATAACGGGAGTGTAAATAATAAGCCATTTCTCAAGGCACGTCTCCTTTTATATGTTTAGGTGCATAAACATTTGTTATTTGTATGTTAAGATGTATTTTCGTATTTTTCATAACAAATTTATAATTAGTCGAATGTGTTAGGTCCATTAGTAGCTCATGTTGATCTTTTATGGGCTTAGCCCACTTGGTAGAGCCCCTAGCTAATTGTATCTATACATATTTTGCACATTTGCATGATACCAATCAAGAAATACAAGCAATACAAATCAAGTTTGTAATACAAAACTACTAGGTGTGTATATTTGGGGTGGTCATGGAAGGGTTGGAAATGCTCTCGGTATTAACCTGATGAGGCCATGTGCATCTGAGTAAAAAACTCAACCTTCCCAGATAATCTGACAAGAAAAATATTTACTCGCGTATTAATTTATATGAAATGCAATTCTCATTCTTCAAATTTAGTTTTTATTAATTAATTTTAGAGACCACGTAGGCAAGACACATAAATGTTGTGATGGGATAAAAGTTGGCCTTCTATGGAGAAAGCACACATTGAAGCTTATATTCGAAAAATGACAAAGTTGAGGGTGGTAGCTATGTAAAACAACACCACAACATACAAAAGGCACAAGGAAAAGCAATCCAACAATAGCTTTCACATACTTAAAAATGTAAAATACACGTATATTGATTTATCGATTTATTTCTTAAGACACCATCATTTGCGGTTTGGATATGGGTCATGATTTTGATTTGCACACTGTAATGTATAATTAGTTAAAACGTAATATATACACAATACAATTGTTTAATGCATATGTTAGAGTGTCCTAATCAAAAAGTTAAATGTGCAAATCATTTTCCTTTAGACATAGATTTTCTCAAGTTCAAAACATGAGTTAGAGGTTTTTTTTAAAGGAAGAAAAAGTGGATCTTCTAAAGTGGGATCTTTATATTATTTCAATTCAAAATCGATCACACACAACAATACTAAAATGATATATCATATTCAAATTGAATTTGAGACGATCTTGATCCGTTGCAAGATATGAGACGATATAGTCCAAATATTGTTTAAGTTTAGTCTTTGATGAATTTCATATTTTTAATGAAAAACATGCCCTTACAAACATAACTAAAACACATAAACAATGTTTTTATTACACATCAATGACTAATACTGCATATATGTAGATAAAGATTTGTTGAGAAAACATAAACGTTTACCTAATGATGAAATTTGATTAACTAGTATTTGTAGATAAAGATTTGTTAAGAAAACATAAGCGTTACCTAATGATGAAATTTGATTACCTACTTTGAATCTTTCTAAGAGTAAATTGCAAAAACCATCTCTTTGGACATGCACGGGTAATCTTTATAACTTTAAAATCACACATGCACTTTTGTGAGAACCTTTGATTATTGTAGTCTTTAGCATAAGAACAAATAAAACTTAAAGAAAAAAGACCTGAAAAACCGATAATCACACACCAAAGTTTCGCAAAAATAGAAAAACTCGGCAAAAAATATTCAATGTCTTAATTTAGCAATATGTCACAATATTAAATAAAAATAAGTGTCATCTTTTATATTAGTTTTTTAAATTTCATTTCAGAAATCATGGACATCATAACATTACTAGGGCTGAGCATCAGTCCAAAACCGACTAGACCAGAACTAAACCGACAAAATCGAAAACCGAAAATCGTGAAAAACCTAAACCGAACCGAATATGGTCGGTTCGGTTTCGGGTCCATCGGTTCGGATAGGTTTATGTGTGTTTTTGTCGGTTTTAAGTCGAACCGAACCGAACCGAAACCAAAAATCGTGAAACTTAAATCGAAACCGAACCGACGAGCTGTCAGGTCGGCTCGGTTTTTGTCGGTTCGATCGGTTTTGTCGGTCCGGTTCAATTTTGAACATTTCATGCTCGGCCCTACATTACACCTATCTATTTTTCTAATTATTTAACTTTGAAATGGGTGATGATGGTTAAAACTTAGAAAATAAAAGTGGGATAATAATAATACCAACCACAAATATATAATTGTCAAAATAAATAAAAAAATAAAAAAAAAATAAAAAGAAAGAAAACAAAAATAATAAAAACAGGTACTTCCACTAAATGACTGAAAGTCAACGCTATTTCTTAAGCCCCACTACTCTTTGTCTTCTTTTTCAACTTTTTCCCCAACGGATTTGACCTTATGATGCATCATGCTATCGTACGCCACCAACTTTATTTCCTGTTGTCTGCCTTATCCTACTTATCATGGACCTCCATTATAATATCATTTGGTTTTTATGAGATAATCTCTCATTTATGGAATTACTGTATGTTATAGTCAAAGATGATTTCATGACAAAAATAACTAATTTTATAAATATATTTCATCAAATATTTCATTTTTATCTAAAAAATCAAACTACTCAAGAAACTAGCAAGGTGTTGCTAGTTTTTTTTAAAAAAAATCACAAAGTTAAAAACTAGCAATGTCAACCTTGCGATCTTTTTAAAAAAATTTGCAAGATTTTGGATGAACTTTCCGATTTTTTTTTATTGAATATGTTTGTAAAATTAGTTATTTTTTGTTTTTTTATTATCAATTGTTAATTAAAAGATAAGTAATAAACGGCAAAATGAACGAGGTTTTTATGTTTAGATCATTCAAAAAATGAGTCTTTGGTTCATATAAGTGTACCCCATCGTAAATATCTTGTGATCTTTTTCGACCATTTTTTTTGCATTCGCAAAAAAATATTTCTAATAAGGTGTATATCTAATAAGGTTTGAATTTGACACATATTATAATAAGGTAAAGAAAAGGATATTCAAGACGCGAAAACTTTTTAAGTATGGTGTAGCTTGCTTGTTTCTGGTTGATTCATAACTAAAACTACTAATGAAACTTTCACGACTTAAATACGAGTAAATGCTCTACTTCTTTTGCAAAACAATATTTACTAGCAAAATTAATAATTATAATACCCAATATTTTAAGACCACCCGCAACAGGCTCTTGGTCACTCATGGTGGTGCATGCATTGAGAAAGTGGTGGGCTCGTGGCGATGACGCTCATGGTTGTGTGGTCAGACAGACACAAACTATCTTTTTCTGAAGAAAAAATGGTTAATAATAAAAAATAAGTATTACCAGATAAAAATATTTAAAATATAAAAAATGTACGACAACATGACGCTAAGTTAACAATAATAATAACAATAAACGCGCTAAAAAGAAATTTGCAAATCAAAATCATGATAATTGAATTAAGTCATAATTAACCAATGTTATGAAATGTCAAAGAGTGCGCACGATAAGAGACTTTTCACTCACATGCATCCTTATTATGTCATCTCATTGTCACCTTTGTTTCATTNTGCATGATACCAATCAAGAAATACAAGCAATACAAATCAAGTTTGTAATACAAAACTACTAGGTGTGTATATTTGGGGTGGTCATGGAAGGGTTGGAAATGCTCTCGGTATTAACCTGATGAGGCCATGTGCATCTGAGTAAAAAACTCAACCTTCCCAGATAATCTGACAAGAAAAATATTTACTCGCGTATTAATTTATATGAAATGCAATTCTCATTCTTCAAATTTAGTTTTTATTAATTAATTTTAGAGACCACGTAGGCAAGACACATAAATGTTGTGATGGGATAAAAGTTGGCCTTCTATGGAGAAAGCACACATTGAAGCTTATATTCGAAAAATGACAAAGTTGAGGGTGGTAGCTATGTAAAACAACACCACAACATACAAAAGGCACAAGGAAAAGCAATCCAACAATAGCTTTCACATACTTAAAAATGTAAAATACACGTATATTGATTTATCGATTTATTTCTTAAGACACCATCATTTGCGGTTTGGATATGGGTCATGATTTTGATTTGCACACTGTAATGTATAATTAGTTAAAACGTAATATATACACAATACAATTGTTTAATGCATATGTTAGAGTGTCCTAATCAGAAAGTTAAATGTGCAAATCATTTTCCTTTAGACATAGATTTTCTCAAGTTTAAAACATGAGTTAGAGGTTTTTTTTAAAGGAAGAAAAAGTGGATCTTCTAAAGTGGGATCTTTATATTATTTCAATTCAAAATCGATCACACACAACAATACTAAAATGATATATCATATTCAAATTGAATTTGAGACGATCTTGATCCGTTGCAAGATATGAGACGATATAGTCCAAATATTGTTTAAGTTTAGTCTTTGATGAATTTCATATTTTTAATGAAAAACATGCCCTTACAAACATAACTAAAACACATAAACAATGTTTTTATTACACATCAATGACTAATACTGCATATATGTAGATAAAGATTTGTTGAGAAAACATAAACGTTTACCTAATGATGAAATTTGATTAACTAGTATTTGTAGATAAAGATTTGTTAAGAAAACATAAGCGTTACCTAATGATGAAATTTGATTACCTACTTTGAATCTTTCTAAGAGTAAATTGCAAAAACCATCTCTTTGGACATGCACGGGTAATCTTTATAACTTTAAAATCACACATGCACTTTTGTGAGAACCTTTGATTATTGTAGTCTTTAGCATAAGAACAAATAAAACTTAAAGAAAAAAGACCTGAAAAACCGATAATCACACACCAAAGTTTCGCAAAAATAGAAAAACTCGGCAAAAAATATTCAATGTCTTAATTTAGCAATATGTCACAATATTAAATAAAAATAAGTGTCATCTTTTATATTAGTTTTTTAAATTTCATTTCAGAAATCATGGACATCATAACATTACTAGGGCTGAGCATCAGTCCAAAACCGACTAGACCAGAACTAAACCGACAAAATCGAAAACCGAAAATCGTGAAAAACCTAAACCGAACCGAATATGGTCGGTTCGGTTTCGGGTCCATCGGTTCGGATAGGTTTATGTGTGTTTTTGTCGGTTTTAAGTCGAACCGAACCGAACCGAAACCAAAAATCGTGAAACTTAAATCGAAACCGAACCGACGAGCTGTCAGGTCGGCTCGGTTTTTGTCGGTTCGATCGGTTTTGTCGGTCCGGTTCAATTTTGAACATTTCATGCTCGGCCCTACATTACACCTATCTATTTTTCTAATTATTTAACTTTGAAATGGGTGATGATGGTTAAAACTTAGAAAATAAAAGTGGGATAATAATAATACCAACCACAAATATATAATTGTCAAAATAAATAAAAAAATAAAAAAAAAATAAAAAGAAAGAAAACAAAAATAATAAAAACAGGTACTTCCACTAAATGACTGAAAGTCAACGCTATTTCTTAAGCCCCACTACTCTTTGTCTTCTTTTTCAACTTTTTCCCCAACGGATTTGACCTTATGATGCATCATGCTATCGTACGCCACCAACTTTATTTCCTGTTGTCTGCCTTATCCTACTTATCATGGACCTCCATTATAATATCATTTGTTTTTATGAGATAATCTCTCATTTATGGAATTACTGTATGTTATAGTCAAAGATGATTTCATGACAAAAATAACTAATTTTATAAATATATTTCATCAAATATTTCATTTTTATCTAAAAAATCAAACTACTCAAGAAACTAGCAAGGTGTTGCTAGTTTTTTTTAAAAAAAATCACAAAGTTAAAAACTAGCAATGTCAACCTTGCGATCTTTTTAAAAAAATTTGCAAGATTTTGGATGAACTTTCCGATTTTTTTTTATTGAATATGTTTGTAAAATTAGTTATTTTTTGTTTTTTTATTATCAATTGTTAATTAAAAGATAAGTAATAAACGGCAAAATGAACGAGGTTTTTATGTTTAGATCATTCAAAAAATGAGTCTTTGGTTCATATAAGTGTACCCCATCGTAAATATCTTGTGATCTTTTTCGACCATTTTTTTTGCATTCGCAAAAAAATATTTCTAATAAGGTGTATATCTAATAAGGTTTGAATTTGACACATATTATAATAAGGTAAAGAAAAGGATATTCAAGACGCGAAAACTTTTTAAGTATGGTGTAGCTTGCTTGTTTCTGGTTGATTCATAACTAAAACTACTAATGAAACTTTCACGACTTAAATACGAGTAAATGCTCTACTTCTTTTGCAAAACAATATTTACTAGCAAAATTAATAATTATAATACCCAAAATTTCAAGACCACCCGTAACAGGTTCTTGGTCACTCATGGTGGTGCATGCATTGAGAAAGTGGTGGGCTCGTGGCGATGACGCTCATGGTTGTGTGGTCAGACAGACAGACACAAACTATCTTTTTCTGAAGAAAAAATTGTTAATAAAAAAAAGATAAGCATTATCAGATAAAAATATTTAAAACATAAAAAATGTACGACAACATGACGCTAAGTTAACAATAATGATAACAATAAACGCGCTAAAAAGAAATTAGCAAATCAAAATCATGGTAATTGAATTAAGTCATAATTAACCTCTGCTATCAAATGTCAAAGAGTGCGCACGATAAGAGACTTTTTACTCACATGCATCCTTCTTATGTCATCTCATTGTCACCTTTGTTTCACTTCAACCTACTCGTACTATATAAAACCAAACAAACAAACAAAGACATATACATAATAAACACTTTCACACTGACAATAATAATACATTTTGACTTTCATAACATTTTCTTTTTTGTATCTCTCTCTCTCTCTAAAACAAAAAAACTTTTCTCAATGGATGGTCTTCCGCCTGGTTACCGGCCTAACGTTGGTGTTTGTCTCATCAACCACGATAATCTGGTACAAATAATACTCTACTACTTTTTTTCATTTTTATATAAACTTAGAGGGTGTTTGTTTCGGCTTATATAGCCGGGCAGCCGGCTTATGGCTTCTTATTTGATTTTGGGCTTTTGTTTCGTAAGCTCACATTTTGTGGCTTATTTTGAAACTTTTCGGCTTATATAAGTTTATTTAGTATGAATAAAATTTCATTGTAAACTTATATAAGCCTAAAACTTTCAGAATAAGCCACAAAAAGTGAGCTTATATTATAAGCCGCAAGGCTGTTATATAAGCTGAAAAGTTTCAGAATAAGCCACAAAAAGGGAGCTTATAAAATATAAGCCCATAACCAAATAAGCTGAAACAAAAACTCTGTTAGAACATAACTTATGTGTTACTTATTCTGTTTGAGTATTTGAACTATGATGTTTATATATGTTTAGAAACTGAATTATTATCTTCTTATTTTTATATAAAAAATATTTTTCATTTGTATGTTAATGTTAATTTACTCTGTTCGTACTACACTTTTGTTCATATATGTGCTGTACAGATTTAGGTTCAGTGAATATATTTAGCTCTAGTTGACTTTTCTGTGTTGTATTTTATTTTTGCCGATTAATCCACGGGTTTGCAGGGACGGAACCAGGACACATATTCATCATATGCACTTATATATGAAAATTTATATAAAAGTAGAAACAAAATGTGTACGGACCATGCTCATTTACGAAATATCGAGGTTTTTACCAAAAATTAACACTACGCCACAAAATTTAAGGGCCCACCCTGGTTCAGTGACCGGGGGTTTGTGCCCACCACCACACAGGCACAAAGGTTGACGTGGACAAATTAAAGTTGTTTGTAGTAATTGAACTTGAGACCTTTCACATTTTATTGACGATAGTCACGAGTCTTTTGCCGCTAGGCCACCCTGAGTGGTGGTTTTTCTGTGTTGTATTTGAACATATCGTACGTTGTTATTTAAATTGTGTATGTAGTATGTACTCTTGTTGATTTATATGTTTTAGATGCTTAAATAGGATTCAGGATTAGTGTTTTTATTTAATTATAATTGAATTTATTGTTATATCTAAGATACGTTGTTACTTACTTTTTTGTTGAATTTTGTGTGTTAATATTTGACTTTATGGCAAGTTGCTAGTAAAACCGTTGTTGATGCTGTATTTGGGTACATAATTAGTGATTTTATTTTTTTTCAAGCTGAATTCTGTGTATACGTGCTGTTGACGCTGTACAGGATCACTGATTTTATCTATTTCTCATTAAATTTATCGTCATTAGTTAAACTGTGTTCTTACTCATGGACTCATGGTATCTGTTTGGCATTGATTTGAAATTAGATATATGTTCTGATTGATTTGTTTGAACTTTTTCTTTACTCCGAAATATAATAGATACAGGTTGTTTTGGTTTGAATTAACAAGGCCTAACTTGAAGGTAGGAGAAACTTATAAAATTTGATAGTTGGAATCGGATAGGAAATAGTTTAATACGTTTTTTAGGTATTTGATGCGTTGATAACTTATTTAAACAATGTTGGCCGAGATTTATTCTTAAAAAAAGCGAATCATGATTTATGAGATGAGGCTTCTGATTCAAGTTGCATTTAAAAGGTTTACTAATCTTATCGATTAATCTATGTATTCATTCAACTTCTTCTGTAGTATTTTAATTGAGTGCATGTGATGGCCTTTGTGGTTTTGTATCGGATCTGGAGAAAATCGTTATTTACTATGAAATTTGATCTGCTTTTCATGGATTGAATATTTAATATGCTCTGACTTTTTATTTATTCAACTTTAGTTGGATTCGAGCCAGATAAAGTCATCCAACCCACTTGTTTTTAAAACAAATAGAATTGACTTTATGATTAAGTACATCATGATTTGGAGACCGATCGGTAGTACTGATAATGAGTGGAGCCGTGGAGCCAAGAACTTTTCAAAACAGGACTTTTATTACTTTACACAAAATATACTTAATGGGTTTGTATATATATATATTTTTGGGTGGGGATCCGGTGAGAAGAAAACTTATAATGAGAAGGATGAGAAATAACTACAACCAAATATTTGAGATGCGTCGACTTGAATTAGATGCATCTCTATTCATTTAGATGCATTCCAACTAGTTTCGAAATTGATTTTAAAGTGAAAACGATGCATAGTAGTACTTGCAATAAATTTGACCCGCAGAGGACGAAAAACACATACAATTTGCCTAACTTGCTAAAATGCATCTAATATATGTATATGCATCTAATTTTTAGCTAGAAAATATATTAGGATGCATCTAAAAGATTAGGGATGCATCTAATTCAAGTCGATGCATCTCTAATCCATGGTTATAGTTATTTCTCATCCTTCTCATTTTAAGGTTTCTTCTTATTTGATCCTAAGTCATATATTTTTTGGCTAAAACTTTAAAAAGAAATTTTTGGCTGACTTTTAGACTTATCAACTATGCAGTTGTAGACTTGCGGAAGTTAGCAAATCCTTATCTATCAGCTGGTCAATTATGATTTATGACATATCGCACGCCCTGTATTTAGTGTAGTTCTGCTGTTAAAAAGATAATTTGTATAGAAAATCTTAGTACAGCATTTAAGTAAGTTCCTCGAGCCATATTCTACTTTAGATCGTGCCACTCTTGGTTACCCTTTAATTAGCTCACTCGTTTAGTTGTTTTTTTGTTATGGTTCGGATTTGATTAAGACCAAGCTAAGCTTGATGGGTAATCAATCCTCCAATCAACGAGGAAAGCTAGGATTTAGAATAGCTTTCGATGAGGATCGGTAATTGTTTGTAACGAGACAATGTTCAGAGAATCAAAGAGAAAGAAGATTATCAATTCATTCATATCTCTATTATCAGTGAAATCACTTATAAGTAGGCTTGACATAATGTAAAATTACATAGGAGACCCCATACTTATATAAATAAGATAAAGGACCCTAAACTTAACATAGACACATAACATTTTTTCTTTTTCTTTTTCTTTTTTTTTTTCTTTTGTAATTTTGTCTAACTAAAACTACTAATGAAACTTTCACGACTTAAATACGAGTAAATGCTCTACTTCTTTTGCAAAACAATATTTACTAGCAAAATTAATAATTATAATACCCAATATTTTAAGACCACCCGCAACAGGCTCTTGGTCACTCATGGTGGTGCATGCATTGAGAAAGTGGTGGGCTCGTGGCGATGACGCTCATGGTTGTGTGGTCAGACAGACACAAACTATCTTTTTCTGAAGAAAAAATGGTTAATAATAAAAAATAAGTATTACCAGATAAAAATATTTAAAATATAAAAAATGTACGACAACATGACGCTAAGTTAACAATAATAATAACAATAAACGCGCTAAAAAGAAATTTGCAAATCAAAATCATGATAATTGAATTAAGTCATAATTAACCAATGTTATGAAATGTCAAAGAGTGCGCACGATAAGAGACTTTTCACTCACATGCATCCTTATTATGTCATCTCATTGTCACCTTTGTTTCATTTCAACCTACTATATATAAAACCAAACATAATAAACACTTTCACACTGACATTAATAATACATTTTGACTTTCATAACATTTTCTTCTCTCTCTCTCTCTAAAACAAAAAACTTTTCTTTCTCAATGGATGGTCTTCCGCCTGGTTACCGCCCTAACGTTGGTGTTTGTCTCATCAACCACGATAATCTGGTACAAATAATACTCTACTAGTACTATGTTTCGTAAGCTCACATTTTGTGGCTTATTTTGAAACTTTTAGGCTTATATAAGTTTATTATTTTCATAATAAACTTATATAAGCCTAAAACTTTCAGAATAAGCCACAAAAAGTGAGCTTATATTATAAGCCGCAAGCCTGTTATATAAGCTGAAAAGTTTCAGAATAAGCCACAGAAAGTGAGCTTATAAAATATAAGCCCATAACCAAATAAGCTGAAACAAAAACTCTGTTAGAACATAACTTATGTGTTACTTATTCTGTTTGAGTCTTTGAACTATGATGTTTATATATGTTTAGAAACTGAATTATTATCTTATTGTTTTTATATAAAAAATATTTTTCATTTGTCTGTTAATTTACTCTGTTCGTACTACACTTTTGTTCATATATGTGCTGTACAGATTTAGGTTCAGTGAATATATTTAGCTCTAGTTGACTTTTCTGTGTTATATTTCTTTTTGCTGACGGCTTTGCAGGGACGGAACCAGGACACAGATTCATTATATGCATTTATATATGAAAATTTATATTAAACTAGAAATAAAATTTGTACGGACCATGCTCATTTACGAAATATCGAGGTTTTTACCAAAAATTAACACTACGCCACAAAATTTTAAGGGCCCACCCTGGTTCAGTGACCGGGGGTTTGTGCCCACCACCACACAGGCACAAAGGTTGACGTGGACACATTAAAGTTGTTTGTAGTAATTGAACTTGAGACCTTTCACATTTTAGTGATGATAGTCACGAGTCTTTTGCCGCTAGGCCACCCTGAGTGGTGGTTTTTCTGTGTTGTATTTGAACATATCATACGTTTTTATTTAAATTGTGTATGTAGTATGCACTCTTGTTGATTTATATGTTGTAGATGCTGAAATAGGATTCAGGATTAGTGTTTTTATTTAATCATAATTTAATTTATTGTTATATCTAAGATACGTTGTTACTTACTTTTTTGTTGAATTTTGTGTGTTAATATTTGACTTTATGGCAAGTTTCTAGTAAAACCGTTGTTGATGCTGTATTTGGGTACATAATTAGTGATTTTATTTTTTTCAAGCTGAATTCTGTGTATATGTGCTGTTGATGCTCAATCCGGATAGAGGGTCACTGATTTCATCTATTTCTCGTTAAATTTATCGTCATTAGTTAGACTGCGTCCTTACTCGTGGACTCATGGTATCCGTTTGGCCTTGATTTGAAATTAGATATATGTTTGTGGCTGTTTCTGTATGAATTAACAAGTTCCAACTTAAAGGTAGGAGAAACTTATAAAATTTGATAGTTGGAATCGGATAGGAAATAGTTTAATACGTTTATTAGGTATTGATGCGTTGATAACTTATTTAAACAATGTTGGCCGAGATTTATTCTTAAAAAAAGCGAATCATGATTGATGAGATGAGGCTTCTGATTCAAGTTGCATTTAAAAGGTTTACTAATCTTATCGATTAATCTATGTATTCATTCAACTTCTTCTGTAGTATTTTAATCGAGTGCATGTGATGGCCTTTGTGGTTTTGTATCGGATCTGGAGAAAATCGTTATTTACTATGAAATTTGATCTGCTTTTCATGGATTGAATATTTAATATGCTCTGACTTTTTATTTATTCAACTTTAGTTGGATTCGAGCCAGATAAAGTCATCCAACCCACTTGTTTTTAAAACGAATAGAATTGACTTTATGATTAAGTACATCATGATTTGGAGACCGATTGTTAGTTTTGATAATGGGTGGAGCCGTGGAGCCAAGAACTTTTCAAAACAGGACTTTTATTACTTTACACAAAATATACTCAATGGGTTTGTATATATATATATTTTTTGGCTAAAACTTAAAAAAGAAATTTTTGGCTGACTTTTAGACTTATCAACTATGCAGTTGTAGACTTGCGGAAGTTAGCAAATCCTTATCTATCAGCTAGTCCATTATGATTTATGACATATCGCACGCCCTGTATTTAGTGTAGTTCTGCTGTTAAAAAGATAATTTGTATAGAAAATCTTAGTACAGTATTTAAGTAAGTTCCTCGAGCAATATTCACTCGTTTTTTTTTTTTTTTTTTTTTTTTTTTTTTTTTTTTTTATATGAAGTTTTTTAGTTTCCATAGCTAACTTCATAGATGGAAGGGTCGATGTAACCAGATTTTGTTACTTGCAGGTGTTCGTGGCTTCAAGATTAAATGTACCAGGAGCATGGCAAATGCCTCAGGTGAGGCTACATTAATGTTTCTGATTTCCGAAGTCTAAACTTTTTGCCTTAGTGTGTCATGACCAAATCCTCATAATAGCCTTTCATTTGTCCGTATTTTTATTCATTTGGCATCAATATTCAATCTTCGGATGAAGCTTATATGTTGGTATCCCAATATTGTTGTTAGGGGGGGATTGAGGAGGGAGAAGAACCAATTTCTGCCGCAGTTAGGGAACTTCGAGAAGAAACGGGAGTGGTTTCTGCTGAAATAATTGCAGAGGTCAGTTCTGAATAGTAATTCATCTATGATGCTTCTGTTTCTTGCATAAGTTTCAAATTATTAGCAAATGCTTAATCGATGTATATCTTTTATCAACTTTATTTGCAAGATTTTTTTAATTTGCATTACTCTGCAAAAAGTTTCGTCGGTCTCTTCTTTTTCTTCTAAATATCCATATACTTTTAAAACAAAGTTGGACCTAAAAACTTGCACATTTGACTAACGTGTTCATCTTTTGGAACAAAGGAACCTAGGAAGTACCCAATCTTGTTTTTTGAGCATAAATGCATAATATACGTTTTTGAATTGTAGTGAGTATCAGTTTCATTACTCATCATGTCAATAAGGTTTTGTCTCAGTTATATATCAATCACGTGTTTGGCCATCCTATCAGTTTCATTAGTCATAATACACATTTTTGCATGGACATACCAAACGTGCAACCAGCCATCCTATCACCTGTTTGGCTTTTGGCATTAACTCTTATGAAATTACATAGTTTCATTTAGCCTATTGTAACCAGAATCTTAGAATACATTGTTTGGGTTGATTATGATTTGAATAGAGACTATTTTATCATTTTTAAATATGCTAATGATGGTTGTAGGAAGAAAGACGGACAGTTATTTAAGGAGACCTGTCGGCTCAAAGCCTCAAACTGATTAATTCGTTCATAATTGTAGAAAGTACCATCTTGTTGAATCACTCCCAATTACAGGGATTTATTAATCAGCTAACTTCGTTTGTATGTATAGGTCCCAAAATGGCTGACTTATGACTTCCCACCTGCCGTTAAAGCTAAAGTGAATCGACTATGGGGAGGAGGTGAATGGCACGGGCAAGCACAAAAATGGTAAGAGTGTCAAATCCCTATTATCATTTTTTTCTAGCAAATTGTAATAACTTCGAGTTGTAACAACCCTGAATTACGAGTCCCGAAATCAATTTAGCATAATGGCTTTTATACAATGTTACTAGGTTCCTCATGAAACTGACAAAAGATGAAAGTGAAATCAATTTAGCAAGTGGTGAAGTTGATCCAGAATTTTCAGAGTGGAAATGGGCAAACCCTCAAGACGTCATCGAACAGGTCAGCCTTCTTTTTATCTTCCATTTCTTCAATTTTCTCCAAAACTTGCTTGGAGATGCGGTATATGACATATGGGTCTAATAACAATAGGCGGTGGACTACAAGAGGCCTACTTACGAAGAGGTTATAAAAGCGTTCAAGCCTCACTTAGATGATGGTGGAAAAGCAGCAGCAAAATGCAGGTCAACGAAATGGTGAATGTGTCGAGTGAGGTTGGTGTTTCTAACAAATAGTTATTACAGTATAAGCTTTTCTTTGAATCCAGAATTATTGTGTTTGTTCCTTGTACATGAATGTGATGATTGAAGCCTTCTCAGTTAGGTCTCCATTTATTTATAATAAAGCGTTGCCTAAATTGCAGTTTATTATTTTTATTTTTTGGTGGTTATTTTATGCATCAGTTTGGTAGATGATTATGATGTACTATCATATCTACTCGATCCTTGCTTGTTTATCATTTCTTTTTGTAACTTTGGCCTTGCTAAGACACGTCTTTCTTTGTAGCGTTCTTTTGACTTGTTATCTTCTTTGTATTTGATCTGCCATTTGTTGAGATGCTTGGTTTTATGTTCTTATCGGACATCAAAATCCACTTGTATTTTTAGTATCTATGTGGTGGTGATGAATATTTCATTATGCAGTAACTAGAAAATCACACAATGCTGATATAAAATCCGAACTAAGAAAAAGATTTACTCAATGCTGAAGACATACGCTTGCAAGGCAGTACCATTTCTTGCGCATGAAAGGATTTTTCGTCCACATCATGTGAAAGAGCATCTTTACATGAATGACCGCCACTTACTGAGACCAAAGGTGTCGACACCACAATATACCAAAATGCTTATTGATTTTCATAAGTTCATTGCTGCAGCGCGTGCAAATTACGACAAAAAGATATAAGGGATAGTTGTTTAAAAATGTTTTAACTTGTCACTCTTTCTTTTTGTCTACATTATTCAACTTTTAAAATTTTCTATTTATTTATTATTCTGCCCAAATAGGACGCTTCGTCTTTTTGACGTTGATTGATTTCTCGGATTCTCAACTCTCTATCCTTTAGTTCCAGCTCCATCTTTTTTATCGGCAATAACTCTGTAAGGTTCTTGCCCTTTTGGATGTTGACATTTGCATATTCGTTGACCATCAACTTAGCCAACACTTGCACATCAACGCCACATGCTGAAGATGTCGATGAGCCTCCTTTTGGTCCCTGCCATGGGACGTCTTGGACGAATTCCTCCACTTCATCTTCCTCGTTCTCAGCCTCTCAATTCAAATTAAAAACTACCCGCCTTGACTCCCTCGTGTTGAACGAACTAGAGCTGCTTGACTTTTATCTCTTGTTCTTGTTTTCTTCTTGTTGTGTTACAAATTTTGGAACTTCCACACAACTCCATTTATCACAATCTTTTAATTCGTCCCAACAATGAAGAAGTGTGAACGGGATTCCATATTCAACTTTATACTCCACAAGTGCCCGTTGAACATAATCCCCGTCTCCGGCTCCACTATGCCCAAGATTTGCATAATTGCGGCTTCTCGTATTACCGATAACGCTATCCTTGGATATACGAACCCAAGCTTTGTATAATGCGGCTTCTTCTTCGGGGTCCATGCTAGAGATCGTGGATCCTCGACTCTCTTTGGTTCATCTTCTTCGTCTGAGCCGGTTGGCGTCTTCGGTTCATCTTAGTCTTTGCAACCGGGACTTCTTTGACGGGAGAGTCCTCACGAACGCAGTCCGAATATTGAGGGGACTACATTTCTTCATATGAAAATTGATGAATGAGAGACATAGATTGGTTCGTTGGTTCGTATCTGGTTTTGATAACGAAAGCACCCATTTCAGTTTGACGGTGGAGTATTTCCGAGTGAATGTTCCTTCAGGTGTCGGGGGAGTGTCTCAGGTAGTGTTTTGTTGAGACATTATGTTAGTTAAAATAGTATTGAGATTAGAGAGTATATAATGTGAAGCTGTGTTTAAAAATGTTGAAGTGTAAAAAGGTATTTATAGATAAATAAAATGGTAGTGGGGAAAGTTTATTATTATTATTATTATTATTATTATTATTATTATTATTATTATTATTATTATTATTATTATTATTATTATTATTATTATTTAATACCAAGTAACAGGTGCACGTAGATGGGGCTCACAATTTTCACATTGTTCAAAAATTGATTGATTAACTCACCATTGTGAGCCTCATTTCGTAACATTTACCCTGAGTATGTATGTGTGTAGCGGACTCACGCATGAGTTGGGTTACTCACACCCCACTCACGATCATCAATACGGGTAGTCTAAGAGCACACGCAACACTAACGTGAAAGGGTGCGTTATTGGCCAAGGGTACAAAGGTCTACTTCATATATGTTGAAATTTATGGTTTGAGTTGTTTGTTGATGACAAAGTTGAGCAAATATGGTATTTATACAGAAAACTAGCCGTTTTACATCTTTAATGGAGAAACATCCGCTTAGATAATTTTAATTGATAAACTAGCCGTTACTGCCTTTCTTATTCAAACTGAAACTGAACTTTAAACTTTCATCTACAAGACCATACGGAAATATTAACATACGCAACACACGATACAGTATACAAAGCCATTAACTCCCGATATCGGTTCCAGAATTTGGGTTTCTTCTCAAGATCACAACGTGAAATATTGGAACACCGCCCAGCTGAGCGTTCTCTGTACACGTTTATGCGTCTTCAATCGAACATCTGGCTCACCGTGTAGGCTGCAGATTCATGAAAATTCATGAATACTTGACATTCAGAGTTCAACCGTGACCAACTTACTCGTTATCAGGTTTTTGGTACGCCCAGGACCATCTATTGTATCATGATCTTTCTGTTAGACTGTCCAAAACGGCCTTCATCGCATGGAGGCTCATGAACATTTTGGCACATATCGGTTAGCAGGTTTCTTCTTAATCCCCAGATTTGCATGGAATTTGTTAGAAAAGTGAAGTGTTTTAGAAGTGAGTTGTGGAAAATTGATGATATTTGTTATTTATAGAGTGTATTAAGTTTAAAATTCAAATTTTGAACATGTGAGCGGGATAATTTGTTTTACTTCAATAGGCGTTACTTTTAATTTCAATCGTTAAAAACATAACCGGTGTCATATATTTACTATTCAAACGTAGAAATTTTAAATTCAAATTCATTTGGGCGTTACACGTTGAATTTCAATTCAATTCAAGCGCAACAATTTTTTGAATTCAATATGTTCACACAGCCTTATACCCATTCAGTTCTCCACACACATCACACTATCATACCAATCACAATTTCATCTCTCACATGACTATCACTCACCATAACGGTTCAGAATCACCCTATGATCAACAGTTTTCCAGTATGAAATCACACACAATCCCCGCAAGATTTGTATCCAGTTTCCAGTATGACCTCAACAAAACACTCCACCTGAAGTTCTGTTTCCATCTTTNGTAACGCACGTTATTAGTGGGTACTCGTGCATACCCCTGGCGTTTAACCGTGAGCGTTAACGGGCCCTGGCGTTAACCCTTAACGCCACGTTAAGGCTCTTTTAAAAAAAAAAAAAAAAAAAAAAAAAAATGATACTTTTTACCCCCTGAAACTTTATAGATTTTGTAATTAAGATATGAAATTGCAAAAGACCCCCTTATGCTTAACCCCAAGTAAATAGCGATACCAACACAAACGATACGATTTATTTATTCAACGTATATCATCACGGTATAGAAATTAACGATACAAATTAAATAGACTTATATTATCGTGAGGTGCTGACTTTTCCTTCCCGAACTGCAACACTTTTTCCCCCTGGCATATTTCAAGGCGACTTCAAGTTGCAAATACCGTTTCATCATTTCTTAAAGAGGGTTTCTAGCCCGACCCTAGATTAGGGATGGTGCCTTGAGGGCAATGACGTAACTTTCGACTCTGGAGCACGATGACTCCCTTGTCGAATAGTACGAGCGAATCTCACAAACAACTTGTTAATCAACTTAAGTTCACGTTTCTTGATTCATGCGTAATCGGGTAAAAGGATTGTTTTTGCACGTTATCTGGTGGGTTAGGCCATAGTGTTTGTTGACATTAGTTTGAGTTGTTTTTGATCAAAGTTGAGCAAAAGGTATTGTATACAGAAACAGCGTTATATATATAATTTATGGAGAAACTAGCCGTTAGATGGGGGTAATTTTAATTGAAAACTATCCGTTAATAGCTTTTATTCAAACTGAAACTGAACTAAACTAATCATACAAACATAGGCGGATAATACTACTAGCAGCATCACACGGATACATAATACAAATGCCTTGAATCCGATCACTCCGGATCCAGATTGGGTTTTTCTTCTCAGATCCCACCAAACGTGAAAATATTTGGATGGTGCACAGCATTTGGCGTTCTCTGTACAGCGTTTAATGCGGCTCAAGTACGAACATCTGGCTCACGTGTAAGGCTTGGGCAGATTCATGAACAAGTCATGAATAGCTTGACTTCAGAGTTCATACCGTGACCACTATACTCGTTATCTGTTTTGGTAGCGTCAGGAGACCATCTGATTGTCATGCTGAATCTTCGTGTTAAGACTGTGCCAATCAAACGGCCTTACAATCGCTATGGAGCTCATGAAAAATTTGCACATATCGTTTAGCGCAAGTTCTTCTTCTTCAATCGCCCCCAACGATTTGCCACTGTGAATTTTGTTTAGGAAAGTGAAGTTGTGTTTTAGAAAGTGAAGGTGTGAAAAATTTGATATTATGTTATTTAGTAGGAGTGTATAAAGTTTAATCAAATTTTGAACATGTGAGCGGGATAGATTTGAAATTACAATTCAAAATAAAAGGCGTTAACTTTGTAAATTGCAATTCGCAATAAAAAAAACATAAAAACACGTGTGCAATAAATTTTGTACATTCGAAACGACGACGATTCAAATTCAAATTCCAATTGGTGCGGTTAAAGCGTTTGAATTGCAAATTCAAATTCAATAAGCGCAACAATTTTCCTTTTTTTTGAATTCAAATATGTTCACACCAGCCTATAATACTCCATCTTTAAACAATCGACCACCACAAAACCCACAACCAAACAATCCACCACCACGGGCATTGACTGAAGATGAACTGTACGAGCAAGACATGCAAGAGTTGTTGAGGGTTCAGGCTGAGGAAGAAGAGGAGAGAAGAGCTGCTGAGGAGTACTGGTTAGCTAAACGGGCTCGGAGAGAAGCTCGTTGTGCATATCGAATCGCACATGGATTGCCCCGTGTGTCAACTAGTGATGACGATTCGAGTGCTTCGAGTGACGAGGGCTGGGTCTCGGATGACTCTTTTTTCTAATTCGTAGTTTTATGTTTAATTATCGTAGGTTTATGTTTAATTATCGTATTTTATGTTTAATGTTTGCTGTAGTTTATTGTAGTTTGTTTAACGTATGTTTAAATTTTAGTTATTAATATATAAGTTGTGTTTTGTTAAGTATTAAATGAAATATTAGATTTAGTTGAGGGTTGAATTTGAAAATAGTTGAAGTTAATGTGTTAAAGCTGAGTTATTGCTGAGTTATTGATGTGGGTGTTGAGTTATCGTGTTAAAGCTGACGTGGCGCTGACGTGACGCTGAGTTATTGTATAACGTGGGTTATTGTTGGGGGTGCTCTAAGCATTATTACAAAAATGTATGACGTGTCATCCGTTAATCAAAGGATGGCCTCTTATTGCCTTATCCACGTGTAAGAAATGACAAACAAGTTAAAACCTCGCGCAAACTTACGAAACTGAAGATTTGAACCCATTGCTCAACTCGCTAAATTTTGTAAAATGAAAAATAAAAAATTTAAGAATTTGTAGCATTTATCTCAGTTGAATTTCCACATCCATAGTTCGGTTATATGAGTCATGTACGTCACATAATATAAACAAGCAACATCTACTTTCTCTACCCAAATGTGGGATTGAAAGCTTTAAATAAAAGCTAAGAGAGTCAATAGCTAGTCATTTAGTAATATTTGGGAAAACACTTATTTATTATTATTATTTTTTATATAAATAGTCCCTAAAATATCATTTCCAGATTTTATGACATGATTTATTAAAAGAAAATAACTTAAAATATTTGCTTTATCTGAATCAGTGTAACTGTATGAGAAGAAATTTTATTCACTTGATGTGAATTTTTTTCTCACATGAATGATTGTGTATTGCATAGTATATGTGTCGATACCGCAACATGCCAAAATGATTATTTTTAGTGTTATGATTCATTGCATTGATTCTGGTTAACTTTGATGTTATAACAATCATAACTAAATAAGAACGATACTAATAATACCAAAACACTAACTAACCTTTTTCTCAACTCGCTAAATTTTTATGTAATCATTTATTACCATCAACTACTTATATAGAAATGTTCAAAAAGTGATAAGGTATCCAACCAACTTCCTACAATGTCAAAATTAGATATTTTGGACCTAGTACATAACTCTTTAAACTCTATAAAATTACCAAACAGTTGAAAACTCATGCAAACTTTTAAATTAAGAATTCTGAAGTCAACTCGCTAAATTGTGTAAAAGGACAAAAAAAAAAATCATAATGCGGCTTCTTCTTCGGGGTCCATGCTAGAGACCGTGGATCCTCGACTCTTTGGTTCATCTTCTTCGTCTGAGCCGGTTGGCGTCTTCGGTTCATCTTAGTCTTTGCGACCGGGACTTCTTTGACGGGAGAGTCCTCACGAACGCAGTCCGAATATTGAGGGGACTACATTTCTTCATATGAAAATTGATGAATGAGAGACATAGATTGGTTCGTATCTGGTTTTGATAACGAACCACCCATTTTAGTTTGACGGTGGAGTATTTCCGAGAGTGAATGTTCCTTCAGGTGTCGGGGGAGTGTCTCGGGTAGTGTTTTGTTTAGACATTATGTTAGTTAAAATGGTATTAAGACTAGAGAGTATATAATTTGAAGTTGTGCTTAAAAATGTTGAAGTTTAAAGAGTATTAATAGGTAAATAAAATGGTGGGATTAACTCACCATTGTGAGTCTCATTTCGGAACATTTGCCCGTGAGTATGTTTGTGTGAAGCGGACTCACGCATGAGTTGGGTTACTCATGCCCCACTCACGATAATCAATACGGGTAGTCTAAGCATCATTACAAAAATGTATGACGTGTCATCCGCTAATCAAATAATGGCCTCTTATTGCCTTATCCACGTGTAAGAAATGACAAACAAGTTAAAACCTCGCGCAAACTTACGAAACTGAAGATTTGAACCCATTGCTCAACTCGCAAAATTTTGTAAAATGAAAAATAAAAAATTTAAGAATTTGTAGCATTTATCTCAGTTGAATTTCCACATCGATGGTTCGGTTATATGAGTCATGTACGTCACATAATATAAACAAGCAACATCTACTTTCTCTACCCAAATGTGGGATTGAAAGCTTTAAATAAAAGCTAAGAGAGTCGATGGCTATGTTTGGAAAAAATAGCTGTGAGCAGTAGCAGTGAGCAGTAGCTGTGAGCAGTGAGCAGTAGCTGTGAGCAGTAGCCACAGCTCACTGCTCACCGCTCACAGCTTCATAAAGAAGCATTGGAAAAATGAGCTTTCCTTAAAAATAGCAAAGCTCACAGCACTAATGCTAAACGAACACTAAAAATCAAAAAGCTCATTGCTCACCGCTCATCGCCCAAAAAAGCTCTAAAAAGCTTTGCGCCAAACATAGCCAATAGCTAGTCATTTAGTAATATTTGGGAAAACACTTATTTATTATTATTTTTTTTTTTATATAAATAGTCCCTAAAATATCATTTCCAGATTTTATGACATGATTTATTAAAAGAAATAAAACATAACTTAAAATATTTGCTTTATCTGAATCAGTGTAACTGTATGAGAAGAAATTTTATTCACTTGATGTGAATTTTTTTCTCACATGATGATTGTGTATTGCATAGTATATGTGTCGATACCGCAACATGCCAAAATGATTATTTTTAGTGTTATGATTCATTGCATTGATTCTGGTTAACTTTGATGTTATAACAATCATAA
Source organism: Artemisia annua (assembly GCA_014162995.1). NCBI lineage: Eukaryota > Viridiplantae > Streptophyta > Magnoliopsida > Asterales > Asteraceae > Artemisia > Artemisia annua. Next base: position 246,934 of record LBNU01023230.1, read on the forward strand.
CTAAACTAAGACCGATACTAATAATACCAAAACACTAACTAACCTTTTTCTCAACTCGCTAAATTTTTATGTAATCATTTATTACCATCAACTACTTATATAGAAATGTTCAAAAAGTGATAGATAAGGTATCCAACCAACTTCCTACAATGTCAAAATTAGATATTTTGGACTTAGTACATAACTCTTTAAACTCTATAAAATTACCAAACAGTTGAAAACTCATGCAAACTTTTAAATTAAGAATTCTGAAGTCAACTCGCTAAATTGTGTAAAAGGACAAAAAAAATNCAGATTTCACAAATCTCATATTTGTCACCTTTTTTAATTTTCAAATAGTTTTTTAGAACATCAAGAGCTGGGTCACCAGGGTGGCCAAGTCTACAATGCCAATCATAAACAGACAGAGAGCACATATAATCACTTTGAACATCATCACATTTATTACCTTGAGTATCTAAATAGTATAAACCACCATATTGTTTACCAATCCCCAGAATGGTTTTTTGATTCAAATCCTGATTCACAAAGAAACATTTACTATCATCAAACACAACTAAGATCTTATTGTCTTTAGCCAGTTTATGAACAGAAATCAGAGTCACACAATAATCAGGAATAACCAGCACATCAAACAACACTAGACCATTAGCAAGTTTCAGATTTCCAATTTTAGATATGATGGCATTAGTACCATTTGGGTGAGAAACTTTGATGTTAAGATGAGAAATATCATGAACATTATGCAACTCCTTTTCACTATTGGTCATGTGTTGATTAGCACCAGAATCCACAACTTTGCCCACATAATTCATTTTAGACATCAAACCAGAACTGGCACAGTAAAACTTATCAAAGTTATCATTAAACAGTTTGCTAGAGTTAAAATAGATACCTGCCATGTTGGCTTCAACATTTTTCTCAGACATTTTGTTATCTTTGATAAGGGAGAGCAAGGTGGCAAGCTGTTCATCAGTGAATCCTGAGGATCCAGTGTGACCATCAGATCCAGAGGACTCAACAGAGTTATATGCAACATTTTTACCCTTGCCACCTTGTATTCCTTTCTTTTTTCCAAAATCAGCAGGATATCCAATGATTTTAAAGCATCTGTCTACAGTATGACCAAGATAACCACAATGCTCACACACAACCTCAGATTTAGCAGGCACATTAGGTCTTATCACATTAGGACCACTGGGTTTGAACCCAGTGTTGCCATTGGGTCTGAAGTTAGAGGTGTTAAATTTAGCATTAGTATAAGAGTTCTGATTTCTTTGGAAGTTATTTCTGGCAGGACCACTGGCTAAGAAAGCAAAAGTCTGACCCTTTTGAGAGGGGCCAGAGTTAGTGCCAGAGACAACCCTGTGAGACTCCTCACTAGAGATAATGGCATAAGCTCCTTTCACATCAGGCAAGGTCTCTCTAGACAAAATAGAACTCCTAATACTCATGTAAGACTCATCAAGACCCATCAGAAATTGCATAAGCTTCAAAAGTTGATTATGTTTTTTAAATTCACTAGAAGCAGTACACACACAATTAGGCAACTCAACTATAGCATCATATTGTTTCCAGAAACATTCAATTTATGATAATAGTCAGAGAGATTAGAACCATTTTGTTTCAAAGTACTGATTTTATGATGCAAGTTAAATATCACAGAGCCATCAACTTTATGATAAGTTTCCTTTAACTCATTCCAAACATGTTTAGCCTTTTTTGAGAAAATTTGACCAAGGAATAACTCCGCAGACACAGAATTTAAAATCCAGTCTAACACCACAGCATTGACTCTGTCCCATTGTTTAGCTAAAACCTCATCAGTGATGGACCTTTTACAGGTTCCATCAATAAAACCAATTTTGTTTTTTCCTTCTAGAGCAAGAAGCATTGCATTAGCAAAAACTTGATAATTTTCAGTACCTCTAAGTTTAACAGAAACAACAGTAAGAACAGCAGAGTCATTAGGGTGCAAGTGCAAGGGATTACTAACATCAAGTTTACCAATAAGAGTGACAGGGTCAGCTACACTCTCATTGTCAGAATCACCATGTTGAGACATAATAGCAGAAAATAAAAAAACCACACAACACAAGAAAAACAACAAATAAAACCAACAACTCCTTATAACTCCTCAACTAGCAATCAATCCCAAGCAACTACACAAACTTCTCAATCCCAGAACCTATCCTTCACCATTCTAAACGAACTAAATGAAAGATAAAAAACAAGAAAGGATAAGAGGTGTTACAAAAATTAATCTTAAAAAAAAAAAAAAGTTTAGGGTTTTTTAAAATTGATTTGATTAAACCATATTGGTTAAAGTTAATTGGTGTTTTTTATCTCAAAAGGTTTTATCTAAACGTTTCTTACAATTCGCCCAATTTTTGTGATAAACTAGGGTTTCTCTTTTTGGGGATTCTCTCTCTGGCTTCAATTGGTGGATTGTCGGTGTTCCTGGTTCTTGTTGTTGATACTTTGTTGCCTCCTAGACTAAGTGAATCTAGGAGAAGCAAAGGGGTTCGTGGCTTGGAGGTTCTGTTTCTTCCTAGACAAAGTGAATCTAGGAGAAATAGTTCGATTGTGCTGCGGATATAGCTCTGATACCATGTAGAAAAACATAAATATGCAGAACCAAAAGCTTTTCATAACAAAACATATCAAAGTTTAACAGCGGAATGAAACAACATAAAAAGATCACCACAGCTACTCTGGTGTGATCCTATTATCTAAAAGTGATAATAGTTTTACAAAGTAAAAACAGAAGATAAATATGTTCTTGAGACAACAGTCTCAAGATCTTTACATGAGANTTGCGACTAATAAGCAAAACGTCCATATGAGCTGAGCAACTCACTCAACCGTAGAAGAAGTTCATATGGAAACGAGTATACAAAAGCACATGTTTTCTTAATTACCATTACCAGAATTGGAAGTCACAAACAAAAAACCTTTTCGATATTTTGGACAACAATGTTGATCAATATAAGCAACAATAATTACCAAATGTTTCTAGAGTCTGCATGTCTACACAATTCAAATATGTATCATGTTTATATTTTGGTATCATCTGACAATTTACATCATGTAGATCATTAGTTACTCAAACTTACAACTCTATAAGCAATGCAACCAATCAAAGTCCGAATCCTAACTTTGTTATCTACAACAACTACAGTTGACTTGCATTTCTGGTCAAAGTCTCAATCATCTGTTCAGTAACAAACAACCCATTTTCAAGAACCCAGTCTTCAATCATAACTTGAGAATTCATAGCCTGATTAGCATGCACAAGATGACTAGCCAAAAACACCACCACATTCATCAGATTCCCATATTTTTTAACATATCCTGCAAGTTGGCCGTTGACCACCTACACTTCCCTCTTTGACCCGAATACAACAAAATCTTTAAATCATGATTGTTTTGCAAATACTCAATCATACACCTGACACTTTTCATAAAGTCCTACATGGTTCATAAACTAAACTTATAATGTCAAAAGTATCTTGTTTATGATTGATAATGTCATTAGTATCTTGTTTATCATTGATATGTCTTGCAAAATTCAATAATTTATTGAGAAATTAAATTGGTTGTTGCTCAAGGAAAGTCAACTTTGTTAGTTAATCTAACAAAATGACATTCCACCCGCAACAAAAGCTGAATTTGAGTGAAGGAGTGGGCAACAGATCATTTCCGTATTCACATAAAGGGTGCCGTGCACAACACCATTGTTACATAAGACTCAAATGTAACACAAAAAAAATGTAACACTCAAAAGATAAAGACTGATAAGCTCGGCAAGTTAAAAAAAATGCCAATTAATCGACACACACACACACACACACAAAAGCGAAAAAATGCCAATTAATGAGAAATCACAGGAAAAAGAAAACAAGAGTGACATTCTTAGAAAACCTATTTATTATTGCAGGATTTGCCTTTTTTTTAAAAAAGAAAGTGATAAGATATCAACAATTCCGTACAATGTCCAAAAGATTTTGGACCTATTATCCAATTCGCTTTATACTTTTACAATGACAAAAAGTCGACAACTAATGTGAATTTGTGATTACAAATTTTGAACTTATAAGTTATAACTCAACTCCCTAAATTTTGAAAGACAACAAAAACAATTGAAAATCGATATGGATTTATAACATTTGATATCTCATACCCAAGGAATGTATTGAAGAAGCTAGACTTAATCATAACATGAAAGTCAAAGACATGATTAATAATGGTCAATGGAACTGGCCTGATAACTGGATTAATGAGTTTCCTGTTAACTGGATTAGTGAGTTTCCTGTTCTATCCACTATATCTGTTCCTAACATTTGTCCTAACTCAGAAGATAAATTCATGTGGTACTCAAGCAATGGGAAGACTGATAAGTTCTCTACTAACAAGGCTTGGGCTGATTTATGACAGGGTCGTACTAATGTGGATTGGTATGATATTGTGTGGTTTTCTAATTGCACTCCCAAACATTCATTCATCATGTGGATGGCAATACAAGGAAGACTGTCTACTCAGGAAAGGTTACAGCAATGAATGGTATCCTGATAAAGTGATGAGTTGTCCTCTATGTGAGAAGTGTTTAGATTCTCTAAATCATCTATTCTTTGAATGCCACTATTCTGTAAAGATTTGGAAGTCACTAAAAGATAAAGCAGGCCAAGGTTCACTTCCTGATAAATGGGAAGATATTATCAGTTGTTTAACTAACATGAAGCATAACAAGACTATCAGAAGTGTATTGGTTAGAATCATTTTGGCTGCATGTGTCTACTTTGTTTGGGCTGAGAGAAACAAGAGATTATTTTCAAATGATAAGATGGATAGTAAAGAGTTGACTGAGAATGTAATTAGTCATGTGAGACTGAAATTGTCAAGCTTGACAGTTAGAAGATCTGCACAGATTCTGGAAGTGAGTAAAAAGTGGGACATTCTCATGAACACTAAATAGAAAATGATTAGCAGTTTGGGGATTGGAAAATGATGTATAAGGTTCTGTTGTATAAAGGGGTGTTTGGAAGTGTGGATATAAGAGGTATTTCTTTACATAAAGTACCAATGATCTTTATTTCAGACCATTGCAATAGTAGACACCTTGTATCTTGGAGTTCTAATCAGTATGGTTGTACCTATGATAACCCCTTGATTATTCAATTTGGCCTTGGGAGTAAATTGGATAGTCTAGGTAGGCTAAGTAGGAGGCCTAACTGATATGAATGTACCATAAGGAAGGGTCTACATTGTGGAAGGGTAAATGGTCTAGGAGGATGATGCATGATGAGTGAAATAGAGAGGTGTGCAAGATGAACCTTCTTGGTCCACTCAATGCATCATCACAGGAGGTAATGGTGGTCATCATGGAGGGAGTGTGTTCCCAAACAGTTGAAGCCTTCCATTTGAGAGGGAAATGTAGGCTGTTTGGCAGAGCCCCCTCATGGATGGGTTATGGGTGCCTAGTGATGCCTCTCATCATTTTTACCTTGTCCACTGTGGTGGCAGGATGAGTGGTTTGGTAGAATGATTTGAGAGGAAATGTAGCTAGATGGTAGGTGCAACTAAAAAGGTGAATTGATAAGTGAGTTTGAATAAGTAATGAGATGGTACGTTACAAGATGGATTGGACTCTTGAAGTGAAAAAGGTTCCTCTGTTTTTCAGTGCAACAGAGTTCAGTGGTGATTGATATATAGACTAGTTATGTCTGATATTGGATAAGCTGTGAAGGCTAGTAGTATATGTTTTGTATTTGTTGGTGTTTGTATCAGATTTGGGTGTGTCCAAATCTTGCTTATTCTTATATTGTAAATCTTTTGAAAGTTAATATAAAAAGTTCACCTTTTGCACAAAAAAAAAAAAAAAAAAAAAAAAATCAAATGCAGCAACATTTGAATTTGAAAATTCATGTTTTGGACCTAACCTACCTTGCTAAAAGTTTTTAATATATACCAAAAGGAAAAAAAAATGAAAATAAAAAAACTTGAGAACTCAAATTGATTGATGCAAAGGAACTAACCAGCATGATGTAATTTGCTCTACCAGAATGGATGCTCAAATGCAACAACACAATGTTAATTTCAATTCAGATGAACCAAGTACATGAGAGTATATAACCGGGGAAAGTTTCTTTTCTTTAGCAATGTGGTATACCAGAGTGGCCAAGAACATGTTTTCTTGGCTACCATTACCACACATTAAAGTCACAAACAAGAAACTTTTTCTTAGTTTTTTCTTTGTTTTTGTATGATCATTTCACAGTTTAATTGATCTATAACATCAGCTACTCAAATTTACGACTCCCTAATCATCAATGATCCTACACAACTGAAATCTACAAAAGTAAAGTGAAAATCATAACCTTTTATCTATACACTTCTAATCTTCACCAATTATAGTTGACTTACATTGCTGGTCAAAGTCTCGATCATTAACAAACAAGTGAACACTGAACAACCGATTTTCAAGAACTCAATCTTCAATGATAGCGTAAGTGTTAAGAATTAACAGACTCGTCAGGGTACAAGATGACCAGCACCAAACTCCAAAACATTCTAACTATATCTTTTAACATAACCTGCAAGTTGACTATTGATCACCCACGAGCATATTCGTGATCTTTTGTAAATGTAACTACTTCGAGTTCAAGTGTTTCCTATTTGTAATGTTACATGCTCCTAAGTCCCTAACATTTTTTAATTTATAAACTTTGAGAAACATTGTAATAACAAATTTACGTAATCATATATTACCGACTAACTAATTATAAAACGGGCAAAAAAGTGATAACATATCCAACCATTTTCATTCGGTGCCATAATTAAATATTTTTCGACCAAATAATCAACTCGCTAAACTCTATAAAAAGACCAAAAAGTTAGAAACTCATGCGAACATTCTAAATTAAATTTCTGAACCTACTGCTCAACTCTCTAAATTTAATAAAATGACAAAAATAAAAATAAGAATTCATACACATTAGTGCAGTTGAAAATCTAGCTAGGTATTTTACTTTACCTAAGTAAGATGTCAAATGCAACAACATTGTACTAATCTCAATTTATATGAGCCATAAACATCACAGAATATAAACAAGTGAAGTTTCTTTTTATTACTCGATATGGGATTGAAAACTTCAGGATCCAATGTGGGACAGAAAACATAAAAGAAATTTTTCTCAATTTATATGAGTCATAAAGATCACAGAATTTTTCTTAAACATAAAACAGAAAACATATGGTTGGCATATAATAAGAAAGTCATTCCTTATTTATATCAATACAAGCAGCAATTTCCAATTTTTTTTCTAAAGTATGCAAGTCTACACTGATGGCTAAAAGATAGTAGTTTGTCATTTAATATTATATAAAACATTTTTTTTAAACATGAATTATAATCCCTAAAAGATCATTCCTGATTTTCATAACATGTCTTATATGAAAAAACTAATTGTTTAAAAATGTATTATACTTGTCACCGTTTGTAGTTGCGAGAATCATTGTTCGAATCCGATTATTTCGTACACATCTTTTCAAATTTTGATTATTTTGTTTAATGATTTCTAAAAATACTTGATTCGATTCCAAAAATATATGATTTGATACGCAAAAATATGTGAATAGATATATACAATAATCAAGATATGAAAAGACGTGCACAAAATAATCGAATTCGAACAATCGTACACACAATTATAAAAAGTGGCAAGTATGATACATCAATTAAACAATTAGTCTTAAAAAAAAGTTTTGTTCTATGCTCATAATTCTGTATGATGAGAAATTTTGTTCGATGCCACAACATACCAAAATGTTTATTAGTTGCTATCAAGAAGACTGTTTATCTATCAATTTCAGTCCAATCTTAAATAAGTTGGTCAGGATATCTAAGTGTAAAATTGTAGATCGACAATTTTAGCCTTAATTTGGATAAGATTGATTATATTGACTTAGGATCAAATGAGAAGAAACCTTAAAATGAGAAGGATGAGAAATATCTATAAATACACATTAGAGATGCGTCGACTTGAATTAGATACATCATTAATTTTTTATATGCACCATAATATATTTTCTAGCTAAAAATTAGATGTATACATATATTAGACGCATTTCATCAAGGTAGATGAATCCTATGTATTTTTCATCCTCTGCGGGCCAAATTTGTTGTTAGTAATACTATGCATCGTTTTCACTTCAAAATCACTTACGAAACTAAGTGAGATGCATCTAAATGAATAGAGGTGTATCTAATTCAAGTCGATGCATCTCAAATATGTGGTTATAGTTATTTCTCATTCTTTTCATTTTAAGCTTTCTTCTCACTGGATCCTTACCCTATATTATATTTAGTGTTATCTATTCATTGCAATGATTCTGCTTAACTTTGATGTTATAACAACGATGGTTTGTTATAAACTTTAGATGTCATAACAACCGTAACTAAATTAACACTTATACTAATAAGTACCAAAACACTAACCTATTTCTCAACTCGTTAAATTCTTATGTAATGATATACACATCAACTACTTGCATAGACGCTTAAAAAAAAAAAGTGATAACATATCCGACCATTCTATAAGACAACCAAAAAGTTGAAAACTCATGCAAACTTTCAAAATAAAAACTCTGAACCTATTGCTCACGTAGCTAAATTTTATAAAATGACAAAAAAAAAA
>LBNU01023230.1:255938-266882 GCA_014162995.1 Artemisia annua
TGTTTATCATTATGTACTGTACATGAGCGTCGAGTATAAGAACATCATGGTGGAAATTCAAAAACTGAATTAACATGAACAAATTCTTGTTAAAATTTTTTTAATTTTTCCATTTACAATTTTTTGCTTTAACTTTTGAATGTATAACAACGGATGGTTTGTTATACAACTTTAGATGTCATAACAACCGTAACTAAATTTAACACTTATACTAATAAGTACCAAACACTAACCTATTCTCAACTCCGTTAAATTCTTATGTAATGATAGTACACATCAACTACTTGCATCATAGACGCTTAAAAAAAAAGTGATAACATACGACCATTCTATAAGACAACCAAAAAGTTGAAAACTCATGCAAACTTTCAAAATAAAAACTCTGAACCTATGCTCACGTAGCTAAATTTTATAAACAAAAAAAAAAAAAAAAAAAAAAAAAAAAAAAAAAAAAAAAAAAAAAAAAAAAAAGAATTCATATATATCAGTGCGTTCGAAATAACAATCATATAATTGACTACATGATTGATATATCAAATGCAACAACTATGCACTAATCTCAGTTTATGAGTGCTATGTACATCAAACAATATATAGAAGGAGAATTTCTTTTCTTCACCCGATGCGGGATTAAAAGCTCATTTCCAACTTTCATAACATGACATTATCCATAAAGAAATAAAATAGATAGAAAAGAATATAAATATAACTTTCACTCTTTATATAACGGCTAATAAATCAACCATCAACTACCATATTTCATAAGCAACCATTCTCACCAACTGCCATCTCCTACACCACCACAACCACCTCCCCAAAACAGGCTATCTTACAAGTCCCACTTCTCATTTGGCTTCAAGGTGGCCCAGGGTGTTCTTCCCTGACAGGAAACTTCTTCGAACTAGGCCCGTATCTTGTTATGTCTTCTTTGAAGCATAATGTGGAACATCTTACACTTAAAAAGAATCCGAGTTCATGGAATAGGCTGTTTGATCTTTTATTTCTTGATAATCCTATTGGAACTGGTTTTAGCATTGCTTCAACGTATGAAGAGATCCCACGTAATAGGAATATACCCGTTTCAGAATGGGTGAATCTTTGTGGATTAGCTATAGGAAATGGGTTAACTGCCCCTGTAACACAAGTGAAAGCCCATGCAAAAACTTCAACTTGAAGTTGTTAGATTAACAAAAGACCACGAATGGTATCATGCAACAAATGCAAGATCAAAGCTTATTAGCTGCATTGAATCATTTTAGGAGACTGACACCTTATAAAAACACAAAAGTGACTAGCTTTTTATCCAATAATGAGATCAAGAAAATCTTTAAAGCGAACGAGTCCATAGTTTATGAAGCATGTAGTTGGGTCATGGGGTTATTAGATGATATTTATATATTGTTTTTGTATTATGGCCTATTTGTGTTATATTAGGCCTAGCCCATGCATAGTCTCTAGAATCCTCTCATGTAATCAATATATACGATTTTTAGATGAATGCAAATCAAGGAATTCATAACCTTCCAATATGGTATCAAGAGCAAACTCGATCCTCTCCTAATTTTTCTCCCAATCACCGGTTCTCTTCCCTTCACTCTATCTCCAAACCGTTGTTAAAAAAAATAAAAAAAAATAAAAAAAAATAAAAATAAAAATCACAGCAGATCACAAGGAAGAAAATACCATTCATCATATATACCTATCATTCTTTTGTTTGTGGTTGATTGGTAGACGTACAACACAACAATCTCTAATTATTTTTTTCTTGTTGGTGTTGTTGACGCACAACAAAAAGAGAAGGAAAAGCATCCTTAATTTGTTCTTTTAATCTAGTAGCACACTGTTCATTCCTAAATCACCAAATCGGAACCAATGGCTGGCGATGATAACAATACCCATTCAAATAAATCACAAAGTCTACCTCCTGTATGTAACCATTTTAACAAAGGTGCTTGCAAATTCGGAGACCGCTGTAACTTCATCCATGATCATCGAAACCGATCGGGGTTGTCTAGTAAATCATCTTATGGTCCTAGCAATTACTCTCGGTTGACCAATGGAAATAATATTTCAAATATTCAACACCAGTGGCCTTCTCCTAATCCCTACCAGGCTCGTGTGGCACAAACATGTTTCCAGCCCAATGTTACCAATCGATTGGGCCAACCTACATCATCACAGGCCCATGTGGCTTATTATACTCAACCAACCCAACATCCACCTGTTGTGTATTCAGTCCAGCATGCTCCTGTGGCCCAGTTCCAGCCCACTAACCCGACCAGTGGCATACTTGGTGCGGCACCCGCTTCGTACCCGTCTCAAACTACTTCACTTCCTAGTGTTTTTAGCACTATGACTGTGCATGACCCAACTTGGAACATGGATACAGGTGCATCTTCTCATTTAATTTCTAATGCAAGTAATTTAAGTACTCTTTTTAATAAACGTTTATACCCATCTGTTCACGTTGGTGACGGTAATTCTATTCCCGTCACTAACACCGGCCATAGCATTATTCCCACTATTCATCGCCCTCTTCACCTTCATAATGTACTTGTCACCCCTAATATCATCAAAAACCTTATCTCTGTTCGTCAGTTTACTAGGGATAATAATTGCACTATTGAATTTGACGCTTTTGGTTTCTCTGTGAAAGATTTCTTGACTCGCCACATCCTCCTTCGATGTGACAGTTCGGGCGATCTCTATCCATTTACCAAACCATCAACTATCCCTACTGCTTTTCTCTCCACAAGTTCCTCCACGTGGCATCAACGTCTCGGTCATCCCGGTGACGAAGTGCTACGCTCCCTTGTTTCCCGCCATTTTATTTCGTGTAATAAACAAAAGTGTACACATGTTTGTCATGCTTGCCAACTTGGCAAACATGTGAAGCTTCCGTTTCATAGTTCAGATTCTATTGTTGACCACTGCTTTGATATTATTCATTCTGATTTGTGGACTTCTCCTATTATTAGTTCTAGTGGTTTCAAATATTATGTTCTCTTTCCTGATCATTTCTCTCACTACTTGTGGATCTATCCTCTACGTTCTAAATCTGACATGTTCGATAAATTTTTACATTTTCGTAACTATGTTAAAAATCAATTTAAATGTGAAATCAAGAGTTTCCAATGTGATCAGAGTTCGATAATAACTGACTCCACACACTTTTTGCTAAACATGGTATACAACTTAGATTTTCTTGCCCAAAAACCTCTCAACAAAATGGTAACGCGGAAAGAATGATCCGCACAATAAATAACGTCATTCGTACCCTCTTTTTTCAAGCACACCTACCACCTACCTTTTGGGTCGAGGCCCTCCACATGGCCACATATCTCCTCAACCTTCTACCCTCAACCGCCATAAACAACGAAATCCCCTACACAAGACTCTTTCACAAAGAACCCGACTGCTCCCGGTTACGCATATTCGGGTGCCTTTGTTACCCACACCTTCACTCCCCTCACAAACTCGCACCACGAGCAACCCCGTGCATCTTTTTGGGCTTTCCCGCATATCACCGTGGCTTTCATTGCCTCGATCTTGAAACAAATAAAATTATTCTCTCTAGACACGTCACCTTCGACGAAACCCAATTTCCCTACCGATCCATGACACCCAATGCCCCACCTACATATACCTTTTTAGACCCTGCACCTTCCCCTCTCCTTAACCACGGTGATATCACTCCACCTCCTTCCCAAACACCAAACGAAACCCCCACTCCTCTATCCACCGAAAACACTCCTCACCATCGTACCTCACCACATGCCGCGAGCCCTATTCATCAAACCCAACAGCCGCCCATCAACACACACTCTTCACAGACCACTACTAACCAACCATCACCAATTACCATAACCCAAACTACAACCCATCAACACCCAAACCCACTCGGCTCTACTTATACTTCGAGCCCAGTTTATCACACCCAACAGCAGCCCAATTTTGCCACTTCACCGTAACCCACTAATGATCGGACCATACCACTTAATGCAACTCAAACCACACCCCAACAACCGCCCACTGACAACCAACCAAACACCGCCTCGGCCCACTCATCACAGCCTGTAAATGAACCCCCTCGTACTCACCCCATGGTCACTAGGTCTCAATCGGGCATTGTCAGACCCGTTGATCGTCTCAGTTTACATACCTCCTCTATTTCTCCTATACCTAAATCTCCCTTTGTTGCTTTAAAAGTTCCTCAGTGGCGTAATGCTATGTATGATGAGTATAATGCGTTAGTTAAAAATGGTACATGGGTTCTTGTACCGAGGCCCTCAGATGTTAATTTGGTTCGCTCGATGTGGTTATTTAAGCACAAGTTTCATGCTGACGGGACTTTGAGCCGATATAAGGCTCGTTTGGTTGCTAATGGCAGTAGTCAGCAACTTGGTATTGATTGTGATGAGACTTTTAGCCCGGTTGTGAAACCTGCCACCATTCGCACTGTTTTTAGCCTTGCTGTCTCTCGCAAGTGGACTATTCATCAACTTGACGTTAAGAATGCATTTCTTAACGGCAATTTATCTGAGACTGTCTATATGCATCAGCCCCCGGGGTTTGTTGACTCTCGATACCCTCACCATGTTTGTCTTTTGCAGAGATCACTATATGGACTCAAACAAGCACCTCGTGCTTGGTTTCAGCGGTTTGCAGGTTATGCCACCAGGGTTGGATTTTACCACAGTCGATGTGATTCTTCATTATTTATTTATCGACAGGGGTCTGAGGTTGCTTATTTACTTATATATGTGGATGACATCATTCTTACAGCATCATCTACTCCTCTCCTCTAGCAGATTATTGGTTCCTTACATAGTGAGTTTGACATGACTGATCTGGGGGCACTTAATTATTTTCTTGGTATCTCTGCTGTTCGTCATTCTACAGGGTTGTTTTTGTCTCAGAGAAAGTATGCTATCCAGCTTCTTGAGCGTGCTCACATGGCCAATTGTAACCCTTCTCAGACTCCTGTTGATACAAAGTCTAAACTAGGTCCAGAAGGTGTTCCGGTTCAGGATCCAACTTTATATCGTAGTCTTGCAGGTGGGCTTCAGTATCTCACGTTTACACGTCCAGATATATCTTATGCAGTTCNTCGATTGGTGGATGTGATGTGGCATGTGATCCAAGGGCATGGAATGAAGATTATGACGACATACTCAATGAATGGCTGTGATTGATGATCGAGAAGCTTCATGGAAACCCTAAGATGCTCCTCAACTCGGCTATAAAAAGCCCTCTCTCTCCACAGTGAAGACTCAGTAGGAGTAGGGATAATTTAGTATTACTTAGGAGTAGGAATAGAGTAAAATAGTGTCTTTTAGCCTATCTCAAATTATTGTAAACTTTCAATTCAATTTTCAAGCTTTGTCGTTCTCTTTTTAATAAAATCTCAGTTTTCATTTAATCACTTGTCAAATTTACTGTTATTGTTATGTTTTCTTATGGTTAGATGAACTTGTTTAAGCTACTTTTCTGTCTCATAAGCCTTTAGAAGCTTTTTCATAAGCTTCCTGTTAGCTCAATTTGGTTTATAATGTTTTAATTCTTAAAAGTTAAAAAGTCAGCATCAAAAGTCAAATGAGCATTTGGATAATTTCTGATGTTTTTCTTCTGTTAAAATCTGTTTTTCATGTTTTTCTAAACCTAGTTATTCTATTTCCAACCAGTTTCCTAACTTCATTTGGTCCTTTCTTTTATAAAACTCGCAACAGCTTTCTATAAGGAGTGTTTGGCATTAACTTGGTTTGACTGTTTTAGACTTTAAGGTTCAATAGGTTTAGTTGATTTAGCTATAGTTAAGTCATATAAGCAGTGTTTGGATATTACTAAGTGTTTTCATTGAGTTTCATAAGGATTTCATAAGTTTTCCAAATTCTCATGTTTTGAAACATTTGAACAGCTTAATATTGCATCTATAGAAGTTAGGTGTTTTTGGTGTTTTAGTTTACTAAATATGGTTTAGAATTACTATTTCTCTTGTTCTAAGTTTAGGTTTTTAGACGCAAACTAGTTTTGACCCATTTTAGTCTCATTTTCACCCAATTGCATTCAGCAGCTTGCTGTCCCAAAGTAGCTTCTTTTATCTCATTTTCCAACTTAATCTATTGTCTAATTTCGGTTCTTTTTGTTCCCTAGCAGCTTATCTCTAAGTTTTTCATGCTTAATTCCCATAGGTTAATCATTTACTTGCTTAATTTTTAGCTCAAATATGCCACAGTAGCCTGTTTTTATAAGTTTTCATAAGTCTCATATATGTTGTTCTGTCCGATTTCTTGGGCCCTTTTCTTTGCTTAAACCTTTTCCAAAATCCCCTATATTGCTTTTCTAAGTTCATTTGTTGCTCTAGTAGAATTGTTTCAGCCTTTTGTACTTTAGCTTTAGGTTTACTAGCTTATCTTAGGGCTTAAAGTAGGCTTTTGAGGCTGTTTTGCATCAGTTATGCCCCCTTTTCCTTTTATGCTTATTCAGTGCTTTTTAGGTTAGCTAAATGCTTATATCTGCTCCCTGTAGCTTACTTAAGATCCCCCTAGTTGCCATTAGCTTATTTCCCCCTTTAGTAGATCCTTTAGGTGCTTAATAGGAGCTTTTTAGATTTCTAAATTCCTTTTATATGCCTTAGTGTTAACTGCTGTTAGTATCCCTTGTTATCTGCTCCTTTATTGAGTTTCACAAATAGTCATAGTTATAAAAATTGTTCCTTTTCATGTTTTTAATAAGTTGCAAAAAGAAAATTTGAAAAATAAAATGTTTTACAAAAAGTACAAAAGCAGGGATTCGAACCCTGGTCTGCACTCTCACTCCCTGAAACTCTCACAAACAACACAGATCCATCAT
The DNA here is from genome assembly GCA_014162995.1 of Artemisia annua. NCBI lineage: Eukaryota > Viridiplantae > Streptophyta > Magnoliopsida > Asterales > Asteraceae > Artemisia > Artemisia annua. The sequence goes on from LBNU01023230.1 coordinate 262,791, forward strand.
GCCCGTAGGTCTTTTATGTTATCCTTTGTATCTTTATTTGTTTTATAAGTATTTTCTTTCTTTTTCTTTATTTAGCTATTTAACTGCTCCTTTACTTATTTTCAGCTTATTAGTAATAGACTTTTCAAAGTTTTTATTTTTCCTAGGCTTCTTATCATAAAAAGTACTTCCTCCGTCCCAAAATTATTGTCCACTTTGAATTTTCAAAGTCAAAGTGGTTTAACTTTGACCACAAATATATATTTTTGATTATATAATACTTGATGAGAAATTATATCATTGAAAAGTAGACTTAAAACCCAATCCATTTATATATTTTGCATCAAATATTATATAACACCCACAAAAATATATAAGGTCAAAGTTGAAGGAGAAAGACTAAAAAAGTCAACACTGGACAATAAATTTGGGACGGAGGGAGTAATTACTATAAAACTTTCAGAAATATTGCTTTTCATTTCCTAATTTTAAAACATTTATTTACTTTTTAATAGTTTTTAAACCATATTAAATAAATAAAAAGTCAAAATTATAATTTTCTTTTTCCTAAAATTTTCTTTTGTCATTTAGAACGTAGAAAAATTATTTTCATTCCCATAGGAGTAGTTTTGCCTTAAATTCACTTTTTCTTTTGCGCGTTTACGTTTATTTACGTTTTTTAGGTTTTAATTATGTGTTTTACTTGATTACGTGTTATTTGTGATTTTATTTCATTATCATTAGTGTAATTCTCATCATTATCACTTTTACCCCTTTTTCATTACACATTTTCAACACGATTATCAATTTTCCATTCACACCTTCACACGGACTACGACCCGGGTATTTCTTATTTGTTGAGAAATTACTTGGATAATATACTATACTATACCTAAAAACGACAATAATCAGCAGTANATCGTCTCACTTTACATACCTCCTCTATTTCTCCTATACCTAAATCTCCCTTTGTCGCTTTAAAAGTTCCTCAGTGGCGTAATGCTATGTATGATGAGTATAATGCGTTAGTTAAAAATGGTACTTGGGTTCTTGTACCGAGGCCCTCAGATGTTAATTTGGTTCGCTCGATGTGGTTATTTAAGCACAAGTTTCATGCTGACGGGACTTTGAGCCGATATAAGGCTCGTTTGGTTGCTAATGGCAGTAATCAGCAACTTGGTATTGATTGTGATGAGACTTTTAGCCCGGTTGTGAAACCGGCCACCATTCACACTATTCTTAGCCTTGCTGTCTCTCGCAAGTGGCCTATTCATCAACTTGACGTTAAGAATGCATTTCTTAACGGTGATTTATCTGAGACTGTCTATATGCATCAGCCCCCGGGGTTTGTTGACTCTCGATACCCTCACCATGTTTGTCTTTTGCAGAGATCACTATATGGACTCAAACAAGCACCTCGTGCTTGGTTTCAGCGGTTTGCAGGTTATGCCACCAGGGTTGGATTTTACCACAGTCGATGTGATTCTTCACTATTTATTTATCGACAGGGGTCTGAGGTTGCTTATTTACTTATATATGTGGATGACATCATTCTTACAGCATCATCTACTCCTCTCTTCCAGCAGATTATTGGTTCCTTACATAGTGAGTTTGACATGACTGATCTGGGGGCACTTAATTATTTTCTTGGTATCTCTGTTGTTCGTCATTCTACAGGGTTGTTTTTGTCTCAGAGGAAGTATGTTATCCAGCTTCTTGAGCGTGCTCACATGGCCAATTGTAACCCTTCTCAGACTCCTGTTGATACAAAGTCTAAACTGGGTCCAGAAGGTGTTCCGGTTCAGGATCCAACTTTATATCGTAGTCTTGCAGGTGGGCTTCAGTATCTCACGTTTACACGTCCGGATATATCTTATGCAGTACAGCAGATTTGTCTCTATATGCATGATCCGCGAGAGCCTCATTTTGCTGCTCTCAAGCGTATCCTGCGATACATTAAGGGGACTCTGGATTTTGGTCTTCATTTATACTCCTCTTCTACTACTTCTCTTGTTGGTTATACAGATGCTGATTGGGCAGGTTGCCCCTCCACACGACGGTCTACCTCAGGTTACTGTGTCTTTCTGGGTGATAATTTATTGTCTTGGTCATCCAAACGTCAGCACACCCTCTCTCGCTCCAGTGCCGAAGCTGAATATAGGGGTGTTGCTAACGTTGTGGCTGAGACTGCATGGATTCGTAATCTGCTTCGTGAGCTACATTCTCCGTTATCGTCCGCTACACTTGTCTACTGTGATAACGTTAGTGCCATTTATATGTCTGCAAACCCGGTTCAACATCAGCGCACGAAACATATTGAGATAGACATACATTTTGTTCGTGACATGGTTACCGCTGGTCAGGTGCGCGTTCTACATGTTCCCTCTCGCTATCAGTACGCCGATATCTTCACCAAGGGACTACCTTCGGTTTTTTTTGAAGAATTTAGATCCAGTTTGAGCATCCGACCTCCTCCCGCTCCAACTGCGGGGGCGTATTAGATGATATTTATATATTGTTTTTGTATTATGGCCTATTTGTGTTATATTAGGCCTAGCCCATGCATAGTCTCTAGAATCCTCTCATGTAATCAATATATATGATTTTTAGATGAATGCAAATCAAGGAATTCATAACCTTCCAATAGGGGTNCAAACCCGGTTCAACATCAGCGCACGAAACATATTGAGATAGACATACATTTTGTTCGTGACATGGTTACCGCTGGTCAGGTGCGCGTTCTACATATTCCCTCTCGCTATCAGTACGCCGATATCTTCACCAAGGGACTACCTTCGGCTTTGTTTGAAGAATTTAGATCCAGTTTGAGCGTCCGACCTCCTCCCGCTCCAACTGCGGGGGCGTATTAGATGATATTTATATATTGTTTTTGTATTATGGCCCATTTGTATTATATTAGGCCTAGCCCATGCATAGTCTCTAGAATCCTCTCATGTAATCAATATATACGATTTTTAGATGAATGCAAATCAAGGAATTCATAACCTTCCAATAAAGATTTATCATGACTAAAAAACCAACTGTTCAATCTTTTTCTACATACTTATGTTTAGGACAATATATGGATCAATGGATGAGGATCGAGATCATTTAGATAATAAAATCTATCATGACTACAACACACTCCCGAATGACAGTTTCTCTAAAAAAGAAGTTTTGCATAAAAGAAAGTACCCCTAGTAGTTTTTTGCTTGGTTTTTCCCTTAGGGTACTCTAGTTCAGGCCCGAAGCATTTCACTCAAAGATTGGGCCACAAACGAGGAAACCTGTTCGATCAAACCGAACTGATCAAACAAAACATGATTGATTTGGTTGTCGGTCCCTTTATATAAGGTATGTTTAGCAGGTTTTGTTTTGTTTTTTTTTTGTTTTGTTTTTTTTATTTTTTAAAGTATTTATTAACTTAACTTTATCTATTATTATAAAATGTAAAATGACAAAAATAAATAAAATAATAATTGCTAAACGTTTATTGTTGATAAAGCTAAACATTGAACGGTAATGCTAAACGGTTCAAAATACACGAAATCATTTGGCACTTACCATCCGCAATGGATGGTCATGGGTGCCACCTTGGCATGGTCAACGCGTCTGTGACTATTACAGACCGTGGTTATGGTTGTAGTCATGGTTGAAATGTAAAGGACTGTCTTATTTTGGACCGAGTATTGGGTGTTTTTTTTTTTTTTGCTTTTGTGTGTGAGTATTTGTTTTGTTGATGTATATATGTGTTTAAGTGGGTTATATTTTGGTAGTGACCGGTCGTTTTATTACACAAAATTAGTTGTGAATTTAATATTAAATATAAAAAACTAAGTTGGTGCTAATGTGACAGCGATAACCGGCAGGTACGTGTGCTTTTTGTTACACTTAGTCTACCACACCGTTTGCCTTTTTATAATAATAATAATAATAATAATAATAATAATAATAATAATATATTATTATTATTATTAATAATAATAATAATAATAATAATAATAATAATAATAATATATTATTATTATTATTTTTATTATTATTATTATTATTATTTATAATAATAATAATATATTATTATTATTATTATTATTATTATTATTATTATTATTA
>LBNU01023230.1:276065-326360 GCA_014162995.1 Artemisia annua
CCCAATCCAATCTTTCGCAGTGTGGATGCTCAGAAGACTGCAAAGGATATGTGGGAACATGTTCATCTCTTGATGGAAGGTACTGAGTTAAATCAAGAAGACATGGAGTCAAAACTCTATTTGGAATACGAGAACTTCATGATTGAACCAGGGGAATCACTCGAATCGTACTATCATCGGTTCACCAACATCGTCAATGATCTAGATCGATGCAATGTCAAGCTTCCAAAGATTGCCATCAACACTAAGTTCTTGAGTTGTCTAGGTCCTGATTGGCAAAAGTATGTCACCTTGTTAGACAAGCGAAGAACCTTCACCAAGCCTCATACAGTTTGTTGTTTGACTACTTGAAGCATCATGAAAGTGAAGTTAACAAAGATAGGGCTCTTCGTGCAAGTTTGTCACCGTCTCCACCACCAAACTCCTTAGCACTTATGGCTCAATCACAATTCACTCCACAACAAGGTTTTGCTCAGGATCCGAATTACCTCACCTACCAACAACCACAATCGTCTCAGCAAATGGTTCCATATGATCCAAATGTGCACGGCAATCTATCTTATGACAACACTGATTCAATGTACTATTCCAATTCCACCAATGATGATGAGGATGAGGACTTCAACAGTTTGAACGAAGGAATTGCTCTCATTGCTAAAGCTTTTCTAAGCACCTTACCATAAACCATATCAGCTCGTATGAAGACGTCGATAAGCAATATCATCTCATACTCCAAATGTTCTTCTCATATTTCTTCCCACTGAAAGCTGAAGTAGTACATACCACAAGTATCAAGAGACCACTTCCCCCACATAGTTGGAATGATACACCAAACGCCACGAGTTAAGACACTGATTATCTCTGCGGTTGTGACACTTGTCTTCCCGGCATAACTTCAATTAAGACGAAGTATTCAGTTCATCATGTGTACTCATTATGCATTCAGATGTATGTCTCCTTCCCCCTTGCTGGTTTTGATACCTCAGAATCAGCAACACATTTTATGCACACGTACAAGAAATCTTGTGAGAAGAACAACCTTTGGCTTAAGTGGATCTGGTGAGAATCAACTGCAATAGAAACACTCACTAATTGGGTTATTACTCCCTCCCAATTAGTAAGCCCATAAGTTAACTTGCTCCCTCCCAAACTGACGACCCGTTTGATATAACCTTGATGCTTGTTGAAGAAGTATCTCTCAATTCTGCCCAAGATGTCTTCAGTCTCTTAACATGTCATCTACAACTTAAAGTGGATCATAGACTGATAATCTGTAGCTTCTTCACGGGTTTGTTTGGGGAACGTCATTTCGACATTTTCAACTCACTTAGAATGCTTCCAGTTCTTCGATAAAAGCCCCGATGTACACATTTCTCCCTCCATGTTGAGGACGATCTCTGGAAATCATCATAACTATGTGTACATAAATATATCAACTGGAAGCAATATACAAGTCAATACCCCATGAGTAGATGTCGATGACAATTCTCTTCAACAATTCACTGTAGATCAACTCCTAATTAAACCTCTTTTCACTTCCACTGGCTAATAGTAAATGACCACGTATGGAGAAAACCCGATATACCAAACTTGAAACTGAAGTAGAGTTCCCCGCTCTTGTGTCTTAAGCTTGCACTAATGTTGGAAGAACGGTGTAGAGAATTTATGCTCCAAGCAAATCTCTAAGTACTCACTACCCAACCAAAGCATGAGACATTACCACCTCTTGAGATTATCCACAATGACAACATTATCCACAACGACAACGGCGTGTGACACTGAGTACTACAACGTAACTCCTTAAAATGATAGTTAACCAGGTCTTCAACCATCCATCTCGACTGCTGGTTAAAGTGATAGTTAACCAGGTCTTCAACCATCCATCTCGACTGCTGGTAACTAGATAAACCAAGTCTTCAACTTAAATCTCAAGCACGAGCAAGTTATCGTTGAAAGTCATACATCCAACCACCCCGACTTCAAGATAAACTAAGATCACGCCTTTGTGAAAGTCAACTTCAATCTCAAATATGTGATACCCAATCAACTCCGTAGTCACAATTAGTCTTCCTTAGTTAGTGGAACATTAGGTGTTGGAGGAGATGAGAGTCATTTCACGCATCAATCAACATGTATTTTATCCACACTTCTCCCCCTCAAATATTGCATATGAGGATGCGATTTTTGATTGAACAAGTGAATAGAAATACATGTAGTTTATTCACACTTCTCCCCCTCAAAAATTGCATATGAGGTTAATCCACTGTTCACACTTCTCCCCCTCAAAAATTGCATTTGACGATGCCATTTTTGGTCGAGTGGATAATATCAAATACAATCTGATGAAGGTAATCCACTTGAATACTGAGCAAGCGTGGAACAAATATGAAGTTTGTTGATGAGAATGGTCAGAAGCAAGAACATTTCACAACTTCAGAAGATAAAGTGCACTCAAGCGTACACTTTTCTTTTCTTTGATGAACGGGGCCTGAAGTGTTGTCAGCAGACGCCATAATGATGACCTTGAGGAACGAGGCCTGAACTGAGTTATTCAAACGTCATAATGATGAAGAGCGAGGCCTGAACTTGATGTGAACAGACGTCATTGTACACATACATCAACATTGACATTCCAGACCTCCTGAAGCAGGAGATATGCTTGCTTTAGGCCTCCAGACTTTGAGTCTTCTCATGTAGTGAATGATTGATGTACCTGCAACTGAGTAAGGACTACCTGCACTAACATCATACACTTGATTGCATATATAAGGGTTAGTGACAACAGTATCCAAACCCTTGGGGGTTTCACGGTCAACCATGGCATTGCCATCGGTAAGCAGCTTTCCGGTAGGTATCCAATAAGCCCGAAAATAACTCAAACCAAAGTAAATCTCAATCTCGGATTCAGGAAGCTCAATCAAACCGTTGTCCAAGATATATCACAAAAATTAATCACCAAGAGTAGTACTTAAAAAACCGTCCAAACTCAAAATTTGTCCCTTGTAGAATTAGTTTGCTCGTCCTTCAAACTAACAGCCCAAAAAAATTAGAACAAGTCCAATTAACAATTCGTTCAGCCCAAAACAGAAATCAAGTACCCAAGCCCAACACCTAAGAATAATTAACCCTAAAGATCGGACTATAAAACACTAACAATCCCACTTAACCAAACTTTTATAAACACTAATCTAACCCTAATTTCTCTCACACAAATAATAGCAGCCACTAACTAGTCTCCTTTGTCTCCCAGCTGATATCAACAAGCAAAGATCGTCCCTTGAATCTTGATAAATCTGAATCACCAACACAAAACCTCTATCAAAACCCACGAAGATCCTTTGTCTTTTATCACAGAACCCATGAAGTAATTAAGGGGTCACGGTAAGGTATTGTTTGATTTAGTTTTCAGTTAAAATTGAATCAAAAGAAAGATGAAGACTTAAGGTCTTTGTCTTTATTTTATGGTTATTCGTATATTAAACGAAGCTTGTGTCTTCGATAAGGATCTATGAAGAGTTGTGCTAAAGCAAAAATCGTTTAAAGATTTGTTATAGTCTCTTTGCTACACAAACTGAGATCATTGTTGTTTTTTTTCACGTTTCCTTTAAGGCCGAATGAAAGAATGAATAGATCGATGATGATGTGTTTAATTCGTGTTAGGCCTTGACTGGTCTTGATGTCTCACTGAGTAACACGAAGTAAAATGGCTGAGATCTCTTTCATAAACAAATTCTTTATGTATTTATCTGTGTCGTTTACTTTTTGTTTAAGTCGAATGAGAGTTGGATTGAAAACCGTATGGTTACTTGTTCTATCTTGTTAAGATTCGACAATAGAAAAACAAGAGTTTGCTTCTAAAGATCAGTGGTGATATTTTTCTGGATTCAATGTGTTATATTCTTATGAGGTCTTGAAATCTTAACTGATATGAGAGAAATAAAAAATTGGGCAATGTTAGGTTTCAATTGGTTAGATAATTGCTGGTTAAAGGTAACCGCTAGTTCGAGGTAAACGCTAGACTCACTAAGCGACAAAGTGTACTAATCGCTAGACTTAACCGCTGCTTACACTGAGCTAATCGCTGATAAAGAACTAAACGCTACCAAGAAAACTGAGTTAAACGCTATTTTTGAGCTAACCTCTGGACCAAGAAGGAAAACGCTAGAAATAACACCCTAAACGCTAATAATAAGACATGGCTGTCACTTTCATGTTATTGTCTTTTACCCACCTTTTTGGACAAAACGCCAAAAACTCAACCCAAATCAGTACGCAACTCGTTATACCAGGAAATAATTCACTGCCAATGTAAGACTAAACGCTACCAAGAATTAAAAACACACTTTGAATGACACCAACAGTCCAGAAATTTGTAAAATACCCAAACCAAACACTAATCAAAACATTTAAACAACTTTCTAAACATGACAGTACAATAGTAAAACGAATTAGCCCACAAACTAAGTCAAACTAGTATTTCCTAAGAATACCATTCGAACCAAAAGCCAAACACAAGAACATACACAAATCCGAGTATGCTAAGTCCTAAGATGAAACCTTGGCTCTTGATACCAATTGACGATATTTTAATTCATAACATGGTTGGTTCTTGTGTTATGTGGATCGAATAAGAAGAAGAAATTAGAAGAGTTTAGAGAGAGAAAGTGAGAGAGAGTTGGGAACCTAGAGAGAGAAAGAAAAGAAGTGATATTAGATTAGTGAAAGGTCCAACCCTCTCCACATGTGGAGAGGGGTATTTATACTAAGCTATAAAGAAACATAAAAACGCCCACACCCGGGCTGTGGATCAGGCATACAGTGGGTAAAGACCCGTCCTTCTTCCACGATGTTACTTAGACTAAACTAATATCTAACTAACTAATAACCTAACTACGAGCTAACTTAAATGCTATTACATCAATTAGGTGACCGAGTCTTCTATAGGAATCTTTGTATTCCTAACAGTACCTTATGTTGTGATACCAATATAGTAGCACCCCAATGCATGTATGCTTCCGCTGGACCTGATTTTGGGGGTGTTACAGGCTTGCAACGCGATTCCTCAAATCCATGAATACCGCAGGTGCATTAGTCAACCCAAATGGCATCACCATAAACTCAAAGTGTCCATAACGAGTCCTAAAAGCAGTCTTCGGAATATCCTCCTCTTACACCCTTAGCTGATGATAACCAGAACGTAGATCTATCTTTGAATAGAAATGTGATCCTTGCAGCTGATCAAGGAGATCATCAATTCTAGGAAGAGGATACCGATTCTTGACAGCCAACTTATTCAATTCTCATTAATCAATGTACATCCGGAACGAACCATCCTTCTTCTTAAGAAACAACACAGGTGCTCCTCATAGAGAGTGACTAGGACGAATAAACCTCTTATCTTGCAGCTCTTGCAACTGTGCAGACAACTCCTGCATCTCAGAGGGTGCTAAACGGTATGGGGATTTCGCCACAGGTGCCGCTCCAGGGATCAACTCAATACGGAATTCAACTTGACGGATTGGAGGTAACCCAGACAAGTCTTCAGGAAAAACGCCAGGAAATTCACGCACTACAGGGATATCTCCTCTCTTAAGTTCTTTGGATTTCGCATTCTTAAGGGATTTTGAGTCATTCCTTAAGCTTTCTCCTTGTACCCGAAGTATATCGCCATTCTCTAACGGAATTCGATCTACCTTTTCATGGCATACAACTTCGGCCTTATGCTTAGACAACCAAATTCATCTCTATCACCACATCAAAACTTCCATGTCCAAAAGGTATCAAATCAACCATAAAAGGAATACCCTCTAACACTATAGTATACCCACGAATAACTTTATCAACCTCTACTTCTCTACCACAAACTATTTCAATCACAATAATCATCAAGAGAACTCATACCAGGGAACACTCACACAAATACATTGCAAACCAAGCGAAGAACGTAAAGACTCATTCGTACCACGGTCAAACCAGTATTCAACATAAACGAATTCGATTGACCAACACCTATCACGACATCGAATAGGAAGGATATGGCATCCGTACCAACATGTTACGAATAGAAACGCTAACCAGAGAATTAGGTATGCGAATGGAGTGTCTAGTAAACGAATCAACTTAAATATCACCACATTAGTACCAACTGATAATTGAGGTATCAGCATATGATAGGTAGGATGGAATCTTACCACCTACACCTCAAAATATAACTACTGCCCAAACGGTTAAGAGAATACTTCTCTAACCATACAGCCATCATCAACATGATAACACATAACATCTACCACAACATATAACAACAAACATCAATCATTGTAATCATGGTCACAAGTCCACGTGTGTGATACCCTTATAATTATGTTCGCAACCATAGTTATAAGGCCTATTCCACACGCATACTTACTTCCAAAACCACACATCTCAATGATAACGCACATATACCACATAGCACCTAATAAACATCACAATCCATGCTATCATACTTGCAAGTCCAATTGTGTTGTGACACACGTATAAATATGTTGGCCACCATAATTATATATGCCCCTTTTCACAAGTGTACTCGCTCCTATGACCGCACTTCATGCAAACAATCATCTCACATGGAACAATTCCAACGATCACTTAAACCCTATAATCAAAATAATTCGGATAAGATCGATACAATATTTAGGAGTAATCGTGCTCCAACATGGCTCCAGACGGCAAAAGACAATATACGACTTTCCAAAACATGACAGAAAACAAAAGACGTCGCACAATGGCTCAGGCTCTACCCTAGAACTTGCCCCTATCAATCAGTTGGGATTAAATCTACTAGTCGTCGTAGACTCTAGATCCGAGTCCACCTCATACTCTTCCTCATACTCCTCCTCTTCACTTATCCATCCATTCTTGTTTCCATCGATTTGTGGTAGTGGACGACAAGCAAAACCATCCTTGAGTTTTCTCTCTTCCTCCTCCACACAATCTACAAACGCATACAAATCTCGGGGTCTAGGCCAAACCACTCCTCCATATCCTAAGAACTGGGGACACTTTCCAGGGTACATAGTGGTGAAGCCTTCCTTATCGGCCACCTTCGTCTCGTACCTTTCTATCTCCTTTCCATCCACATTCTCTAAGGTTAACTTCTCTTCAAGCACATGGAAGCATGCTAGCAGGAACTAGGATCCTTCTGTTGATCCGCTTCATCCTACCAACTCTCTTGCAACCCGTAGCGACAACGGTGGTCCAACAAAGCATCTTTCGCGCAGGAGGTGCCATACTAAAAATGACATACACGATACTAAATATGGGGTTTGATAGATGTCCAAAACTCGATAAAACATCTCATAAATTTAAGAAAATAACCATATAAAATACCATACTTACAATTAGGCCCTATATGCAACTATATGAGGGACTCCTAGGTTATAGTCTAGGTTCAACCACCTACTTCTCTATAACCAAGGCTCTGATACCAATCTGTCACACCTCGCCAAGGCGGAAACGCGAGTGCAACATCATGGATATCATCACAACACATGGTGTCTAAATAGAGAATTACTACATGCACAAAATAGAGCAAAGTGCAGACACAAAGTGTCATAACGATACCCAAAAAGAAAATAACCAAATCAAACCTCCAAAGGTATCTTCAATAGAACATAAAGTACTAATTGGAAGACATTAAAGTATCTCCAACAAAGTCAAACAAATTCATATCCAAACATATAGATAATTCATTCTCAAATGCAACTAAAGTCTTGTCTAGTCGCTTCTCTCAACCTTAGCCTTAAAATGCTCACCTGAAAATGATGCTTAAAAACGTCAACATAATGTTGGTGAGATTCATAGGTTTAAGACACACAATATCACATAAGGCAACCAGTTCACTGTGATTATAAAACATAGCAGGACAGTAAGACTAGTCATTATACCAGATAGCATGCAATCTCAATCAATCAACCACCATAAGCAACATAAGGGACATAAGGGACGGAACGTGCCCACGATCCACATAGTAATATCCAACATCAATTGGGACGGAACGCGCCCACGATCCAAGTTCACAATAATGGGTAAACCGTACCCTCTGATCAGACCACACAGAATAATAGCGAGTAGAATTACTACTCTCCATTTGGATAATGAGAGCATAGCTACCCTCCAAATGGACCTCACAAAATCTCCACACAATAATCGCATAACATGCAATACACGTATAACAACACTTACAAGTCCATGCATTTATACGACACATAATCACAATAACTTAAAAATATTTCAACACAAGCATCATTCCCATCCCAAGTTTAAAACAATGTAAAAGTGGGACTATGAACTCACCTCAGTCTTTGCAGCTTCCAAATAAACAATCAAAAATCTATACAACAAAAATAAACCCACATTACACGTGACCAAGCTAAAAGCTATAGTCCATGTAACACACATATGATGGATGTCTAAAGGTCATGTAAACCACTATGGTTCACCTAGCCTCCATACCAAACCCTACCAATCACTTACACTCACTAAATCCCTTGGACAAATAATATCAGAAAACGCAGAATTTTGGGGTACATTTACCCACATAAAATCACAGTAAGAAAAGCTCCAAAACTCACACCAAAAATTCACCATGGTCTATCATAAACATACAAGTTAATCCCAGAAGGCCATGGTCTAAAAACACACACAAGTACTCTTAATAAAATCAAACTTGAAAACTATCCAGATTCGAATCTGAACGCACACCAAAATGTTTCGATCAAATATTCATACTTGTACAAATTTTTATCGCAAATCCTTCGCCTGGGAGTCTAAGTACATGTGAAACTCAACTTTCCCAGAAGTCCTAACCTGTATCTCACTTTTTAATACACAATTCACTATCAAACTTAAGACCTAATTCTGTCCCGGTTTAACAGCTTTAATACCTTAACTTGGAAAAATCAAAAGACTGACTTCCGGACCCCGAAATCGATCGTGGCCGGACTTTTTGGAAAGCTCTTTCACTGAAATACAATTTAGACGTAAAATTCATGATCTAACTCATCTCCATCTATTAAATGACTTCGTATCTTTACAGCCTTACAAATCTACCAAAACCCTAACTCATAAACTAACATGTTTTAAGCGCTAATCTCTTCACCAATCATCCTATTGTCACTAATTATTGATCCCAACATGTTTAATAACGTTAATTTACAGAAAACCTACAAACCCTAGATCCATCATAATTATTATTACATTAATTAGAACAATAATTAAACAATTGAATGAATACGAGTATCAAAAATTATACCTTATTCTTGATTTTAGCTTCAAAAATAAAAACCCTAAATTTTCTTCTTCCTTTTCCTTTGTGGTCGACCGAATAATCAAAAAAAATGGGTAGGAGAGTTTTAATTTTGTATTTATAAGGATTATGGATAACCTCCTTAGTTAATAATTGTAATTGTACTAAAATTGGGTTTCCTTTTCCTCTCTTGACCCATATTTGGCCGCCCGTTGATGATTTTTCAAAATGGACTTGGGTTTACTTCTTACGTAGCAAAGATCAAGCTCCATCAATGATCATCACCTTTCTCACCAAGATTCAGGTTCAACTGCGGAACACAGTCCGAATTGTCAGAACAGATAATGGTACCGAGTTTAAGAATCAGATTCTTCGGGATTATTTTGAGAAAGTGGGAATTGAGCATCAAACGACTATAGCAAGATGTCCTGAACAGAACGGGGTTGTTGAACGCCGTAATAGAACACTTGTGNCGAGATTATTTTGAGAAAGTGGGAATTGAGCATCAAACTACTATAGCAAGATGTCCTGAACAGAACGGGGTTGTTGAACGCCGTAATAGAACACTTGTGGAAGCTGCAAGAACAATGCTGATTAATGCTCAATTACCAGATTTCTTATGGGCTGAAGCGGTTTCAACTGCATGTTACACACAGAATCGTTGCATGATCAACAAACGCCACAACAAAACTCCGTATGAGCTTGTTCACAAACGAAAACCAAATGTTCAACACTTTCATGTTTTCGGGGCTCTCTGTTATCCTCACAACGATCGCGACGATCTTGGTAAACTCAAAGCTAAAGCCGACATTGGAATCTTCGTTGGGTACAGTGATACTTCAAAAGGCTTCCGAATCTACAATCGTCGCACACGAGAAATCCAAGAGACAATCCATGCTAATTTCGATGAACTCTCGGGAATGGCTTCTGAGCAACACAGCTTAGGACCCGAAACCAACCGTCTCAACTTCCCAGATTCTTCAACTGAACCGTTGTCTATCTCACGTACAGATTTGGAAAAACTGTTTGCTCCACTGTTTGATGATACCTTTGCTCATAGTGCATCAGATGTGCCCACTCATTCCGCTGCTCCAATTGTTAACCAAGTCGCACATGATACATCATCACCTACTACCACAAACGTTTCTCCTGCAGACAAACCAGCTGAAGATCTGAACNCAAACGTAGGGAATGATGCACCACCAATGGAATCACCAACCACAGAAGAACAAACTGTTTCTCCTGCAGACAAACCAGCTGAAGATCTGAACCCAACACCTGAACCCACACCTGTTGAGTATGATCCAAATGCGTTCTTTAATCCCTTCGCACCTGATCCGACTTATGAAGAGGTTGCTGAATCTTCTACACGCAATTTGGAACCTACCAACATGCAAACGTTCTACCAACACTACCCTGCTACCCATAAATGGACAAGAGATCATCCATTAGTCAACATCATTGGTCATCCTACCGCACCAGTCATGACAAGACGTAAACTCTACACCGATGCTGAAAACTGCATTTATGCTCTTACCATATCCAATGCTGAACCCAAAAACATTAAAGATGCCTTGACTTACGAAAACTGGATTGAATCCATGGAAGAAGAAATTGAGCAATTCAAAAGGCTAGAGGTTTGGGAGTTAGTTGAAAGACCGGACGGAGTTTATGTCATAGGGCTGAAGTGGATATGGAAAANACCTGATACATCTTCACCTACTACCACTAACGTAGGGAATGATGCACCACCAATGGAATCACCAACAACAGAAGAACAAACCGTTTCTCCTGCAGACAAACCAGCTGAAGATCTGAATCCAACACCTGAACCCACACCTGTTGAGTATGATCCGAATGCGTTCTTTAATCCCTTCGCACCTGCTCCGACTTATGAAGAGGTTGCTGAATCTTCTACACGCAATTTGGAACCTACCAACATGCAAATGTTCTACCAACACCACCCTGCTACTCATAAATGGACAAGAGATCATCCATTAGTCAACATCATTGGTCATCCAACCGCACCAGTCATGACAAGGCGTAAACTCTACACCGATGCTGAAAACTGCATTTATGCTCTTACCATCTCCAATGCTGAACCCAAAAACATCAAAGATGCCTTGACTTACGAAAACTGGATTGAATCCATGGAAGAAGAAATTGAGCAATTCAAAAGGCTAGAGGTTTGGGAGTTAGTTGAAAGACCGGACGGAGTTTATGTCATAGGGCTGAAGTGGATATGGAAAAACAAGTTAGATGCTGAAGGAACAGTGATTCGTAACAAATCTCGTCTGGTTGCAAAAGGTTATCTTCAGGAAGAAGGAATTGACTTTGAGGAATCATTTGCTCCAGTGGCTCGTATTGAGGCTGTACGAATTTTCTTGGCTTATGCGGCACATAGAAATATGGTTGTATATCAGATGGATGTCAAAACGGCTTTTCTGAACGGGAAACTTCGTGAAGTGGTCTATGTCAGTCAACCGGAAGGTTTCGTCGACCCCGACCATCCCAACCATGTGTATCGTCTTAAGAAAGCACTTTATGGTCTCAAACAAGCACCGAGAGCATGGTACGATGAACTGTCCAAATTTTTGTTGGCTAATAACTTTACTAAAGGAACGGTTGATCCAACTTTGTTTATTCAAAAACACGGGGAGGACGTTTTAATGGTTCAAATTTATGTCGATGACATTATTTTTGCTTCAACGCACAAGAAATATTCAAATGCTTTTGCAAAATTAATGAAAACAAATTTTGAAATGTCCATGATCGGTGAACTTTCGTTCTTCTTAGGACTACAAGTTCATCAGTCACCCCGTGGTATTTTCATAAACCAGTCCAAATATGCTCTTGAAATTATTAAGAAACATGGTATGACCAGTTGTGATACTTATACGACACCCATGAATTATCAAACCAAGCTGGATGCTGACCCACATGGGAAACCAGTTGACCCCACAAAATACCGTAGTATTATTGGGTCACTTATGTATCTCACATCCAGCAGACCAGATATAGTATTTGCTGTGTATATGTGCTCTCGCTATCAAGCTAAACCAACTGAGCGACACCTCTCTGAGGCTAAAAGAATCCTTCGATACGTAAAGGGAACCATTCACTTGGGGATCTGGTATCCGAAGGATTCTGGTTTTGAACTAATTGCTTTTTCAGATGCTGATCATGCAGGGTGCCTAGATACACGCAAAAGTACATCTGGTGGTCTTCAGTTTCTTGGTGATAAGCTTGTTTCTTGGCAGTCAAAGAAGCAGGATTGCACGTCACTTTCATCGACAGAGGCTGAATATGTGGCCATGTCTGCATGTTGTGCTCAAGTCATTTGGATGCGATTACAACTGCAAGACTATGGCTACACATTCAATAGAATCCCGATTTATTGTGACTCCAGAAGTGCAATCGCCATCTCGTGCAACAAAGTCCCATTAAAAAATCAAAGAAATTAGACTTACCAGGTATACAACTTCAATTAAAGTCCCATGTTGAACCAAGGAAAGGGTGGAACTATATTTTGGGGTAATGAATA
Organism: Artemisia annua; assembly: GCA_014162995.1. Taxonomy (NCBI): domain Eukaryota; kingdom Viridiplantae; phylum Streptophyta; class Magnoliopsida; order Asterales; family Asteraceae; genus Artemisia; species Artemisia annua. The sequence continues at coordinate 288,896 of LBNU01023230.1, forward strand.
AATTGGGCAGGATTATTAAAATAAGACACTTGACTACACAAAAGGTTTTGCCTAAACTAGTTTAACACCAACTTGGTATGCAGATGTTTGAACACAGAAGATCTACCAATTTTTCTTACAAAAAATTAACAGAGTCAAATAATAATTTATTTGAATCTTTTCAAAAAAAAATACATAAAATATAATTCAAGTAAACAAAAACAAAAGTTTTACGTTAACTATTATGATAAAAAAAAAAAAAAAAAAAAAAAAAAAAAAAAAAAACATAAAATATGTTTTACCTAAAACGTCTTTCAAATTTATTAAAAAAAAATATCCTAAGGGGGGATTATTATTTATTTTAATCATTATGTTTATTATGCTTATAAAGTCTATTCTTCTGACTTATCATCAAACCAAAAGCTCTTTTAAATTCATTAGCTAAATTTCCAACGGTTCGTGATAAGTTGTGTTTTAAGCTCGCATAAGTTTTCAAATAACTACAAGGACCATTTGTGCATATCTTTTAAAGATAGAAGTAAAAGGACCATTTATGCAATTTTCTCAAACTTTCAAAACATATATCAGTTCCTAAAATCAACTGTTCATTATCACCTCTCTTAAACCCAACCAAAACCCACGCAGCTTTTTTCCGTACTCACCCACCTGATTTTTTTGCAAAGATCTCTACTAATTGTAAGTCTAATCATGTTTTATTATCTTTTATAATTACATAAAAGTGATTTTGCTTAAAAAAACTTGGTTAGGGCTCGATTAATTTAGGTGTTTTTGGGTTGGGTGGTTTTGACACGATTCGATCATAGAAGCCATAAGGGTAGCTCTTGAGTGTTGTTTTACAATCTTTATTTAAGTCTTAATCTCACTCATTAGTTGCAAGAATGTGATTGCTGATTTTATTTCTTGCGTACATGGTAAGACTAAGGAGCAAGATTTTTAATTAGTTATCTAATCTGCGAATATGGTTTTATTAGATGGTTTTACTTAGTTAAACTACAAATATGGTTTGTTTGAGTTTAAATTGCGAATATGGTTCCTAAGTGTTAAATTGCGAATATGGTCCTGAGTGTTTGATGTACATTGCGAATATGATGTTTGAAAAGCGAATATGAGTTTGATATTTTTTGCGAATATGATTTTCTGTGATTTGCGAATATGTGTAACCTTTTGCGAATATGATGTGTTTGAGTTTATTTGCGAATATGGAATGTCTGAATTGCGAATATGCTCCATAAAATTGCGAATAAGGAAATTTTTTCAAATTGCGAATATGATATCAAATTTGCGAATATGAAATGTTGGAATTGCGAATATGTGCTTAAATTGCGAATAAGAAATAATTCCTTCTGGTTGCGAATATGATATCAAATTTGCGAATAAGAAAAAAAATTAGTCTATATTTGCGAATATGGTGGCTGTTTGTTTTTTGCGAATATGAAATCTGTTTTTGCGAATATAGGACTTTGTTTGCTTATATGGTTTCTGTTTATGCTTAGATTGCTGGTATGAGTTTTGTTTGATTGTAATTGCTTATATGAGTTGTGTTTGCATATATGATTGTGTTTGCGAGTATGGAATTGTTTCTTAGTAATATCACAAGTTCTGTGTGTTTGGTTGGACTGAATGAATTGGATTCACTTATTTGTTTCTAAACATGGTTTTTTCACTCCGAGTAAGGAGAAATGGCTAGAACCATCACCGTATGGGTTCTATTTTGTCCATTTTATGAAAAGAAACTCTGCCCAAATTTTTTCAAAATGTTACAAGTATAGAATTCAATTCACTCATGTCTACAAGGATTGTACATAAGTTATTAAAGTACATAGGAAGTTTAAACTAACGATAACTCTCCACATGTACGTTGTTGCTTGTGTTGGCTTCCTTTCAGGAACAATATGTCTCGTACACCAACACCCAGACGTGAACTCATTGGTGAAGATGAAAGACCTATTGGAGACTCTAATGCAAGGATCGACTATGATAAGATTGGCTGTCACGACACCTGCAGGAATCATTGTTGAAGTACTTCGCCATCATCCATTCAGTTACCTCCTAACTGCTACATGCACAGTGCCTGAAGTCTACATGATTCAGTTTTGGAAGAGTTTCGAGCCTAGCAGAGGACAGAAAGACTATCACAGTGAAACTTGACAGTACAGAGATTTCCTTCAAGATTGACACTTTGAGAAAGTCTTGCATCTTCCAAGTGAAGGAACTAAGGAACTGAAGAAGTTGCTCTCCCTCCATCACAGTCCGAAGTCTTCAGATTATAAGAGACTTAGGATACGATGAGTCACACACAGAATCACCAAAACCTCCGCCATTACTCGTAAATACATCCCACAACCATGGCTCACACTCTACAACATCCTCACAAACCTATCACTGGAAGCAAACTGGGCATGAACACGCATCCATTGAATTTCTACAATTCTTCTGGGCATTTATCAAGGGTGTCAGTATTGATTTCTCTACCAATCTGGGAAGACCTGATTAACCAATCTGTTGCATTCAAAAGGGATGTGAAAAGAAAGTGCCTTTCTACCGATACACCAAACTCCTTATTAAGTACTTCATGAAGAAACATCCTGAAATAGATCGCAGAGAGGATGACAAGCAACACACACCCATCTTGGATCACCCCCATACATCTTGTCGTATCCTGGCTTCCAGCACCACCAAGCGAGGTATGAGAATACCCAACAGGTTACTTACAGATGCAGTCCGGGAGACCGAGGCTTTTAAGGTGTATGATGAAGCAGAAAAGAGAGGAGAAGTTGGTATAAACCCACGTGACACAACAGAAACAGTTTCTAAGTTCAAAATCCCTAAGATGAATCCAAGAAAAGCCCAAGTTGCCACAAAGAAGAAATTAACCCTCATCGATGAACCTGATGAGCCAGCTGCTGAAGAAGTTGTCAAGAACGGGTAAGAAGCAGAAAACAGATAAAGGCAAAAGACTTGCAACATCTGAAACCGTTATAGAACACTCACTGAAGCCGAAGAAGCAAAACAGTTGAGAAAGGCAATAAGGGATAACAAAAGATTGAAGAAGAAAGATTGGCTAAGATCAGAAAGAAAGACAAAGCTCAGGTTCAAGAGCAGAAACTACCCCAGAAAGACCAGAGGAATCAGATTCCAAACCGCATCAGACTCACAACACAGTTCTGAAAAACCTGAAATTCTCAATTCAGCTACCAAGTCAAGTCATGAAACGGAAGCTGAGCAAGAAAAGTCAAAATAGTGATGAACGAGTCAGGGGTTCTGATGAAGAAGATTCACAAAGATCAGAACAGAGTAATAAAGCTAGTGATGAAGAGAAAGCAAAGTCAGATGAGGAAGAAAGACAAAAGAGTTCAGAAAGTGATGAAGTGAACAAGATCAAAGAACAGTGATGAACAAAATGAAACAGAATCGAGACGACAGCAACACCAGGATCACCGATTACCAGCTTGTACCCGTTAACCCTCAACTCAAACTCAGCTTGAACCATCCACTGTCAATCACAATCACAACAAGTTCAAACATCTTCTCAAAAACAAAGGGTCCAGTCCAGCTTAAATACGCAAAAATCTCATTGATACGACTTAAGGAAACACAAGATGACCTGAAGAAGAGGCTGGATAAACTTGAAAATGAAGGTATCGAGAAAGCAGTGAAAGATAAGATACCAAGAGAAGTCGATGTATATCTTCGTGACAACCTCCCAGCAGCACTAAAAAAACTTCTCAAAAGCCAGCTACCGGAGCTTGTATCGAAAACCTTACAGACGACTCCAATGACGCTTCAAACAGCTCCAGCCACGCCAACAGTTGCTTCACTCAGAGGCCAACTTCTTGAGGCAATTATTGATGACCCTGAAGAAGATGAACTTCGACAAGCCCTGCTTCAGTCAATGAGGAAAGCTGAACTCAAAGATGCCTCATGCAAACAACCAAAACCCTCAAAACGCCGTCGGGATGACAAAGATCCTGATCATCAGCAACCTCCCAAGAAAAGGCCATCGCATGGTTCTTCATCGTCTAGACCACCAACTGGGAGGCAAGCTGAGAAGGGCAAAGGGACTTCTCAAAAGCAGTCATCAGGCACAGTTCAGGCAGATGAAGCAGAGGTGGTGATTGAGATGGAAACACCAGTGGAAGACATACAAGTTGATGAGGTTACTTTTGAAGAAGGTCAGATCCCAACAAATGTTAATGAACCTCCAAAAGATGCACACATGCTACCTGAACCTGAATGGATTGATCCCTCAGCTCCCTCATTTAACTGGTTCAATGAAATGGTTGATGCTTATCCTGACATTCCTGAGACTGAAGAGCCAATTGAAGGATCAGTTGTTGGATTTGCCAAAAGATTGAAGAGGGTAATGAAAACCCAAAGACTACAACTATCTGATCTGTTAGAGATTCGAAAGGCAGGGTTCACAGACTTCAAGACTTGCACGACAAACGAAATTGAGTTCGAATATAATGTTGAAGAAGTGGCACGTGCATTGTCCGAAAATATTAATTGGGAACCAAGGGCAGCCTGGGATACACTTATACCACTTACAGAAGATCTGAAGTATCAAGACTTCACCAAACCGCTGCCTCTTCTCGGCACTGATGCATATCCGAGAATTCCCAAGGAGTATTTCTTCAACAAAGACTTGAAGTACTTGATCCATGGTAACACCGACCCTGACTGTCGTTATTCATCATCTTTAACAAAGTTCAAGGCTGCTTCGTACCCCATTCACAACCTTCATGAGCAGATGCGAGGCCTATACTGCTCCACGGTCTCCCGATATAATGATGAAGCTTCTTTGGGCGTACTTCACTGGCCAGAAAGCAGACGTTGGTTTTACAAATGGAAATTGTCAACTTGTAAGACCAAAGGATCCGTGTACCGTACCGACAAAATTCTGGCCATCACCGACATTCCTCAGACTGAAAACAGATTCGGCTACAATTTTCTTGAAAAGATTGTGGTTCGAAGGAGTGATGACCAGTTGCATTCCTTCAGTGAAGCCGACTTCCAAAAGTTGAACATCAATGACATTGAAGACATGTACGTTCTCAAGCGTCAAGGAAGGGTTCAGAACTTGCCAGGAAGTCTTCAGTACGATTTCACCAACTCCTTGCTTCTCTTCATTCGCTACAGAATTCTAAAAGCAAGAGTTGAAGACGTACAATTAGGGGCCGAAAGCTACCAAACAGGCCTCAACCTCACCGAACCTGCAGATAAGTGTCCGGGTATTCATGAGATGCGTTCTTACACCTTCAACAACAAACCATTTGGGGTCGCATTTCCATCTCAAGGTCGGATATATTTCATGAGGTATGAGGAAACAATGAAGTTTGGGGATGAAACACTCAGAAAGGTCTTAGTTGGTCTTAAAGACAAGCTGGAAAAGCACAACAAAGGCATGAACGTAGGCTGGAAAAAGAAGGACACACGTGAAGCTCAGAAATTCATCGACGTCATCAAACTACGATTGAAGATGAGGCATCACGTTCGAACACTGGAAAGCTTGATTGGAGCTCGGGAGGGCATTCCGAACATCCAAACTTACCGCCGTCCTGATCAGCCTCCGTTGTGAATCATCTTTGGGTACATCTAAAGTTTTTTTTTCATCTACTTCTTTCACTTTTCACAGTTCACTCATAACGGCTTGTGCACATATAACAGTGCACAACCCGAACTTGTAAAGAAAGGACCCTGAGGTACGCTTCAGTGCCTCAATCCTCATATAAGGAGCGAAGGCTTCTTACTTTTGAGTTGAATTAATCAAATTTTCAAAGTTTTTCATAATTCACTCAAAAGAACAAGTATTCCCTCGTGCATTCAAAATCTTCAAAAAATTTATGCAACATTTGAGGGGGAGTACTTGGAAAACATCTTTGCTAACAATCAAGTTGTTCTTGTTAAATTCTCCCCGTAAAAGTCAAAAAGGCATATTTTAATCAAAAGTTTTCAAAAATAACATTTGATATGCTATTTTTGAGGGGGAGAACAGTTAAAAGTGATCAAAATATGAAGATAAGTAAAAGAATCTCATGTGAGCTCGACTCAGATATCACCCAAGAATTGACGAAACAACAAATGTCAGTAATCGAAAAGACTTGTCCTATAAGGACTTGTCTGAATAGATAGTACCATTTTTCGAGAAACTCTTAGTAGATAAGTACCATGACGGGTCTAACTTCCTCTTTGAGGAATGTTAACAACATCAAGTTAGTTATTAGGGCTAGTTATCACCTAAAAGCTGATAATGGATCCCTTTAACTAAGCAACGTAAACGTGTCCCTCGGGTACAAGTCTACTAAGAGCAGATCAATTCTAAAAGTGCCCACTCTACCCTGCATGTGCAAATTTATCTTAAACAATATCGAGCACATGTGAAGGGGGAGTATTTCTGAAAAAGTAAAACTCTCGAGGTATTAGCCCAATATGTTTTTATATTCATAAAACACTTCGAGAGATTTTCAGTAAATGGTTTTATGGCAACATGGAGTTATAAGGTGATTAAGAATAGGAAAAATGTCCTATGATCCGCCAGAGCCGGAGGGATCTACCCAAGGACAACTCCCATAGTCTAGAAATAGAAGTCCTTAGGTATGATACAAAAGAAGGGGTATGAATGAAAGGGGAAAGAAGGGGTTGAAGAATGAAAAAGAAAAGAAAAGAAAAGGGTGAAAAGAAATGAGCCCTCCATATATTCAACCTTAGGGCAGACGCCGGGTACACCTCATCTGCTACTGATTGTTACAAAAGTAACATCGGTATTGAAGATAAGACGTCATGGACCCAGTGACGCAATGCACTAAACCTTCTAGCCACTCAGGTATCTCTCAAAAGATACTTGTTTCATTCTCACGGGGAACCGGTATAATCTATCGACCTTCTCTTAGAGTTGGTTGATATTGAAACAGGAGACCCTGCCCCAATCTCCGCATAAGAAGCCATAGGTGCACTAATCGAGTCTAGAGCCTCGAGATTAATCAAAGATCTCTTAGGAACACTTAGTTTTCTTACACTGGTTGTTCTACATCAATGGACACCAGTTGTAAATTATCGAGTCCTTCGCAGATCTTAGCAATCTGCCGAGAACATTTATGAGAGGAATCACTTAGGTGTTTTCTCAATGATTGAACGGAAATCCTGCCAGGGTCAACATCAAACAGCCCTGACAGCAGGTCACTTCGGTAACTCCTTGTGGGCTACGCTTAGTGTGTTCGGTGACGTTCCATGTGCATTCTACAGTCGCGGGGTGATCTCCAGCGGCTCACCTAATCGTTGGTGTACGTATGTATGTCAGTGTTAGCCCTCTCGGGGGCATCCGATTAGGAACGGCCTTGGCTAGGATTAGAAGGAGTCTTCACACTATGCTGTTGACAAATTCTAACTCCAAACCTGTAAGTGCCGGACGGTCTACAGTCGTAGGGTGATCTCGTACGACTCACTCAATCGTTGGGGTACTTCGGTATCTTCTGTGTAAGCTTCTTCGGGAGCATCCGATTGAGAACGGCCATTGTGAGGGACAGAAGGAGTAACTACCATTGCGAGGGTGAAAAATTCTGTAACTCACTTGTAAGTACCGGTTGTTTATGACTAACCATTTTCTGCAGGAACGTTACAACCAACACTCGATTCCACATGCTCATACCTACGTCAAAGACTTCCCGAAATGTTCTAAGGTAGACAAAGTCAAAGAAAGATCAAAGTTTCACCAAGTATGAAGAATGATTCTAAGTCTACAGAATCTTCAAAGTTCAAAGCTATGATCTCAACAATGATCGGGAATTATCCAAGCACAAGTTGTGAAAGTTCGAAGACGTATGAGCATGTTGGAAGGGCGTACAAGCATCAAGAGTCAAAGGAGTGACCAAAGGCGGACTGCTACAGCATATGCATCACTTCGACAACAAGGAACACAGATTGAAGAGCAAAGAATTTTGTCTAATCTAACCGACTAGAAGACGTCAAGAAATCAACATAGTCCAAGATTAATGAAGATGACATCAAGCAACCGATCAACATTGATGACCGACCCTTAGGGGGAGATTGTTAGGATCACGTTTCACGTAATGAAAAGTGTCAGTCATTACATTTGTAATAGGTTGCATGTTAGACTATTTATGTTTACAATTTTATCATTTATGTTTAGTTAACTTATGATGTAATGTTACAATGTGAGGAAGTCCAAGGGCCATGCATGTAAAGTTTAAGACTTAGGAAGAAACCCTTGGACTCCCCTATATAAACTATGTGTAAGCCTTGTATTAGGCTTGTTGGTTCTCTTTGCTATACAAGTTCAATATTACTATCATTTGAGTTCCTTCCATTCTCTTCTTTATCTTCTTCTTCTTTGTTTAGATTTCATGGTTGTTTATGTTATCAATATGGTGACCTAACANTGTCTAATCTAACCGACTAGAAGACGTCAAGAAATCAACAAAGTTCAAGATTAAAGAAGATGACGTCAAGCAACCGCTCACCATTGATGACCGACCCTTAGGGGGAGATTGTTAGGATCACGTTTCACGTAATGAAAAGTGTCGGTCATTACATTTGTAATAGGTTGCATGTTAGACTATTTATGTTTACAATTTTATCATTTATGTTTAGTTAACTTATGTGGTAATATTACAATGTGAGGAAGTCCAAGGGCCATGCATGTAAAGTCTTAAGAGTTAGTAAGAAACCCTTGGACTCCCCTATATAAACAATGTATAAGCCTTCATTAAGGCTTGTTGGTTCTCTTTGCTATACAAGTTCAATATTACTATCATTTGAGTTCCTTCCATTCTCTTCTTTATCTTCTTCTTCTTTGTTTAGATTTCATGGTTGTTTATGTTATCAATATGGTGACCTAACACCCTCGATAACGAATAGCTCTCAATGCTGGAAGTATCACAGACTTATCTTCATGATATTCACCATCCGCATCTTTTAATTGAAGTTTGCTGCGGATCAATGACTCAGTGACCACATACTTTTTCCCATCAATCCAAGCAACAATCTGGGTCTCAGTATCGGATACCATAGCCGAATCCCAAAATTGTGTGACCAATGATTCGCACACCAGGTCCGGACAATGTGTCAGAGCAAAGTGAATATTAGATCTCTTCAAGAAGTCTACCATAGGTTCGAATACTTCTTTACCTTTAACTTTACCCAGAAAAGCAATTAAGTTGTGATCACTTTTAAACACAAGGTTAGCCATAGAGAAATGGTGAAAAAGAAATGATCTTGAGAGGTTAGTGATGGGTTTGAATTTATAACGAGTGGGATTCAGTTATTTTGAAGTGGGATACTCGTATGATTAAAACCTTGTGCGCAACCTTATTATTTAAACCTATGGATTACACTCAACCTTTGTGTTGACTTTTTAAGCATGTGTTTCAGGTACTAATAATATTAATAATTAGCTTTGAAGCTTGATACTTGGGGCATAGTGGAGTGGCTAAGGCTGAAGAGGCATTTCTGTCAAGGCAACTTTACTATCTTTCTATCTTTATTTACATGTCATTCGTAAAACCTTTTTGTGTCTTTTGTTACTTCCGCTGCTAAACTTTGTTTATTTTCCGCTGCAAACTCTATTTACTTTTTCCGCTACTACTTTGACTTAAGAGTCCTTGTACTCTAAATGGTTTGTAATTCAAATGATATGTTTTGCAACATTTATAAACGTCCCGTGTTGTGGTCGTTAGCTATAAATGTGTCTGGTTTCTATTTGCGTAATACTCCCAGCATGATAGTTGCCGTATTTGAGTTGGGGGTGCTATATAACCTCAACTTCTTCATTCGGGCCCCACCACTTACAACTTTATTTTTTATTCATTTTATTAAATAAATTAAATTCATTTCACAAATTATACAAAATAATACAACATACTAACTTTTATTTCATTCAAATAAAAAAGATACAATACGAAAAAAAAACCATACGATATGAAGAAAAAAAATACTGTTAGGATCACGTTTCACGTAATGAAAAGTGTCGGTCATAAATTTGTAATAGGTTGCATGTTAGACTATTTATGTTTACAATTTTATCATTTATGTTTAGTTAACTTATGATGTAATGTTACAATGTGAGGAAGTCCAAGGGCCATGCATGTAAAGTCTTAAGAGTTAGTAAGAAACCCTTGGACTCCCCTATATAAACAATGTATAAGCCTTCATTAAGGCTTGTTGGTTCTCAAGCAATACAAGTTTAATATATCACATATTAGAGTTCCTTCCATATTCTTCTTCTTCTTCTTCTTCTTTGTTGTTTAGATTTCATGGTTGTTTATGTTATGAATATGGTGACCTAACAAGTGGTATCATTCGCCTAGGGATATTAGTGGTTGTTTAGATTAGTTTGGGTAGTTCTTTAATTCCATATTCTTCTTCTTCTTCTTCTTCTTTGTTGTTTAGATTTCATGGTTGTTTATGTTATGAATATGGTGACCTAACAAATACGATACGTAAAATAATGAGACGGATAAATACGATATGAAACATCATCACGAATTTATATAGACTTGTAATTATCGATGAGTGCTGACTTTTCTTCCCAAACTTGCAACACTTGTTCCCTGACCATTTTCAATGCGACTTGAAGTTCCAAATCTGTTTCATCATTTCTTAAAAAGGTTTGTAGACCGACCATGACTATTGGATGGTCTTGAGGCAGCTCACGTAATTTTTCGACCTTTGGAGCACGCGACTCCCTCTGTCGAATAATACGAGCTATCTCACCTAACAAGTTGTTAATCAATTTAAGTTCATTTTCTTGTTCATTGCGCAATCGGGTAAGTATTCTTGTTTGCACCTGAGCTGGTTGGTTAGCAATAGTGTGTGTGTGCAATTTAGCTTTAGTTGTTTGACAATAAGAAGTTGAGTAAGGATGGTATTTATATTGAAACTAGCCGTTAGATAATTTTATTGGAGAAACTAGCCGTTAAGACTTTTATTCAAACTCAAACTTAAACTGACATAACATCATACAAAAGTCATTAACCATAAACTAGCCGTTAACCTCCCATACTTAACATAAACAAACACACGATACAGAATACAAAAGCCATTAATTCCTAAAGCTGTTCCAGGCGTAGTTGTTTCTCAAATTCAACCAAACGTGAAAATATTTGAATGTTTGCCCACCATGGCGTTCTTTGTAAACGTTCATTGCATCTTCAAGACGAACATCTGGCTCACGTGTAGGCTGCAAAGTCAAGTAAATTTCATGAAATTTTTGGCATTCAGAGTTCATCCGTGCCCACATACCCGTTGGCTGATTTTTGTTACGGAAAGGACCATCTGATTGTTCATTGAACCTTTGTGTTACAACTTGCCAAAAAGGTCCTTCAGTGGCATGGAATTCGTGAACGTTTTGCCACATATCGGCTAGCAAACTTTCTTCTTCAATAGACCAACGATTTGCCATTGTGAATTTTGGTAGAAAGTGAAGTGTGTGCAAAATTGTATGATAATGTATGCTATATATAGGAGTGTATAAACATTTAAAATTCAAATTTCAAAACCTGAGTGGGATAAATTGAATTTCAAATTCAAATAAAAGGCGGTTAAACTTTTAAATTTCAAATTCAAAAAATCCAAACAAAAAAACGTGTGCAATACACATTTAATATTCAAACGTACACAACGTGTGGAATTCAAATTTAAAATTCAAATTCACAGAAATGGGCGGTTAAACGTTTAAATTCAAATTCAAATTAAAGAGCGGGATAAATTTTGATTTCAAATCTATTCAAACGGCCCTATAAATAGCCATTCCTAGGTCCTCACAAAACACACACAAATCACACACAAATCATACACAAATCACAAGTTTCATCTCTCAAAGCAATGGCTAACAACAATTCACAAGATAACGCTTCAGTTTACAACACCCCTCCCGAAGAACTTTTCCCCGTGTTCCCATATGACAATCAACAATCCAACAATCCACCACAAGAGCTCGTGAGGAGTACTTACGAGCTAAACAGGATCAGAGAAACGCTCGTTGTGCATGGCGAATCCAACATGGATTGCCCCGTGTGCCAACGAGTGATGACGATTCGAGTGCTTTGAGTCACGAGGGCTATGTGTCGGATGATTCGTTTCATTGATTCGTAGTTTAGTTTAATCGTAGTACTTCTTATGGGTTTTAATTTCCGTTTCTTATTTTGTTGTAATCGTAGTTGTTTCAAGTAATGGCAATCCTATGTTTAATATAATTGCATTTACAAAACAATAACATTTTTACTAAACACATACATATTTACAAACCTACATATTTAGTAAACACAAATACATATTTATTACTAAGCCTTTTATATTTACAATAAAACTAGAGGAAAAAAAAAGGACAAGATAACACAGCTTCTTCTTCGTCGTGCAGAGGAAGAGAGCTTGGATGGCGAACAACGGCGAGGCATGGCTGGTGTGGCGGCGAAGGAGCCACCTAGGATGGCGACGGCGATCACCCAACCACACCCAATGCTCTGAAAGAGCTTATTGCTTTCAAAAGTTGGGCCGGTTTAAAAACATCATGAATGTACGTACTGGAACAAAATTTTTAAGTTTCAAAAATTAAAATTTATATATCTTTGTTTATAAAGCCAGCATTCTTAAGTTGTTTTCTTCCTTCAGTTTTACATATTTTTAGTTGATGCTATTCATAAAGATGGTGTGTATAATGTATACATAGATTGCAGCATGGGTTTCTAACTTTCTATGTCATGCATGGAAGTGGGTTTATAGTTGGATACTAAACTCATGTAGTTAGTTTCATTTTTGGATCAAAGAATATACATATTTTGGCACAATTCTAAGCATCCTTGACATTAGCATATACAGTCACGTGCTTTTTTAAAACGTGTGGTCTTTTTGGATATGGAAATTTTGGAATTTGTTATACACAATACTTTTTTATATTAGAAAATACTTCTTTTTGCATACAAAAACTTGTAGAAAAATGTTTATTTTCATTCGTTTTAAATTGAGATAAGATATGTGTAGTTCAGTAGTGGAGGTTTTGATATCGACTTAATTGACTTAAAAAAAGTAAAAAATAAAAATAAATAAAAATAAAAAACAACTTAATTAAATAAGTCATATGAAAATTGTTTGTTTGTGACTTAATAGAGAAAAATGACTGAAGTAATAAAACTGAGGTTGTCTGCATTAAGTCATCTATTAATTAAACATGACTTGATAAAAAAAAATAACAAACAAGCCCTAGGTCTATTTTTCTTAAAACACGCCCATTTTATTAAAACTAAATACTAAGCCATCCAAGTATGTATATGTTTACGCATCAATTCGGATAGACGTCGTAGTTTAAAGAGTTAATTATAAACTTTGTCATCGTGGTTTACACTAATTTTCATCTTTAGAACACATTAAGATGTTTGTTTTTAATCGATAATAATACATGATAAAAATTAAAAAAAAAAAAAGCCTCGTGCGTGCACGGGTATAATAATAATAATAATAATAATAATAAAGGTTTTTTTTTTTTTTTTTTTTTTTTTTTTTTTTTTTTTTTTTTTTTTTTTTTAACATATCAAAATGATATGAATAAAAAACTAACCGTCAAAAAATACGAATAATGCCTTTCATTTAGATGGATTATTATCATATTGAAAGTGACTTAAAAGGTTATAGTCAATATTTCACAATTCACCTTTGTATTTTCAATTCTTAGTGATTAAATATTGTTAGCATCGAGCTCAGTTTTGCCGGGTTATAGTTTTTTTGGCATAATTTTAGTCAAAAGTGGTATAAACAAAAATAAATACAAACTTTAGTGGCCCTGAAAATACTGTAGTTTTTATAAATGGACGACCTTAAACACATTTTACACAAACCCGTTATGTGATGCCAAGGGCCATTTACAAATTTATGTTTATAATTATTTTAAGATTCTACGTGTGAGTTAAGAAAAACCTGTTGGCACAAGAAAAACATGCGGGCACGAGTGATGGCTAAAGGGTATATGCGACAGCTGCAAGCCGGTGCCTTCCAAGATCTAAGCCCGGTCACTTCTAAGGGGGTGTTTGTTTCAGCTTATATAGCTAGCTTAAGCCTTATTTGGTTTTGGGCTTATGTTAAATAAGCTCACTTTTTGTGGCTTATTTTGAAACCTTTCGGCTTATATAAGCTTATTATGACATAATAAACTTATATTAGCCAAAAAGTTTCAAAAAAAGCCACCACAAGTGAACTTATTAAACATAAGCTAAAAACCGAATACGACATAAGCCCGCTATATAAGCTTAAACAAACACCCCCTAAGTCTTCTAAACAAAAAGTTCATCTAAAATGTGTCATTTGACCTTTGGCGAATGTTAAAGGCTAGTGTCTGTAAGACAAATTTTCTTTTTAAATCAAAAAATACATTTAACACGAATTAGTTAAACTCAAACTTAACTTTTATACTGATGATGTACCTTCTACATCGACAACATAAAACCAAGGCTCAACAACTATGACCATGGCACAAAGCTATAATCCCACGAGATATAGCTACCAAAAGGGAATCGCCAACATAAGTTGTAATCAATGTCGAAGCCTAACAAGGCAAGACGGAGCCTAACCTTAACAAAGGCTGCCTACTCAAGGTGGCAACCAAGGCAAACAGTTACACCTCACTTCAATCTAACGATAAGACAAAGTGTCTTCACAATGGACATTGCGCTAAGCTACATAAGCGTAAGCACTCTTGGCTTATATACAACGGTCTCTGTCACTAAACTCTAAAGAGTGACGAGGAAGCCTGTAGACGTTATATAGAGCAACTGTAAAGGTTGACCTGCATCACCATACTTACGCATTTTAGCTTAACGACCGAGGCACGCCTGAAACGTCGTCTCTGCATGAATCCCATTGGAGCAGAGGGGTAACGTAGGTTGAAGCCAGCTCATTGGTTGAACTCACCCACCAATAGCATGAGCCCCACCCACCCCACTAGGTGTCAAGGGCCTATAAATACAACTATATCTCGGTCAAGAATCATGTTCTTCAGTCTCAAACCTTCAATATGCGAACTTATGCTCTCATATCACTATCTTATTCTCATACCCGAGGCGCTTTAGTGTTTATCTTTCTTATTTGTAGACTTTCTAGCTCAACCCTTTGTAAGCATGAGTTCTGATGCTTGAACATATACTTTATGGCACCTTTGAATGTACCCTAAGAACAGAAGTTAGACAAATCATACATTACATGTATATGTACATTATAGATGCATATAGCTGGTGTGTTCACTGGGTTTTATATGGACACACCCGTCGTTATCTGGAAACGGGTAAAAGTTCTCGGGTTTACCCACCCATCATGGACAGGTTTGAGTGGCTCCTGGTTATGTATTGCCCGTTGCCATCCCTATGTTCGTTATAGTAACTTTAATAACATATATAATCCACTCAACTGTGATAGCATATCCCCATAACAGTCTAAAAAGCTCGAGCCCACATTGAGGAAGATAAATGACTTTAAACACAGATCCGGATACTGTATGATAAATAAAGTATCGATTTGGACGCGAATTTCTTCTAGAGGGTATCATAACATTTCAGAGCAACTGGTGTTGCATGTGATCCAACCTGCCTGTCATTATGACTTTCTGTATGTTGCTTTAACCAACAAATTTGTATCCTCCTAAGAAAAAACTAATGTTACTAAACTTATTTCTTGAGTTTTAAATGCAAAACACAAAGGTGAAAAGTTAAGGATTTCCCCTATAGAATATATATTGAATTATTAAATACTCCCACCCACTAGATAATGCTATTTCTTGCTTTAGGTAGCCCTGCCAGACAACCGGCTACGATAAAAGGGTGTGGTCTATCAATTAAATGGTATATAAGAAAAATGATGTCAAGAGGGCATGTATTGAAAGCCTTTCCTAGAAGAGCGGCGCCCCAAAATCTTTCTCCATTTCATCATTATTGCATCGCTTGAGGATGTAGAGTTGACCACGCAAGTGCATAATCTGCATTGAAGATGTGTATTTATACCAGAAATAAAACGTCAATAATATGGACAAACGATGATGAAACAGCTAGTGAAAGGTCTTTGGTATTTCAATTAAACTAGTCTGTAAACTGAGGGTTAGGGAACATTATTGGCATGCTTATATACATACATTAACTGAGTGAGAATAAGACTAAATTATAAGCTGTAACATAACACACCGTAGAAAATGGTGTCTGGATATGATTGTGTGTTTCAAGAAATTGAGAGATCAAATGACTAAAAAGACACGTTTGTATAAGAAGTCTATCAAAATAGGTTAAAGGGATGGGTACATAAGCCTCTCAATTTGTTTTGTTGTAGCTAGTATGAAATTAATTTCCAAAACTAATTCTTTGATCGCTAACTAATTAGATAGTCAAAAGTAGGATTCCATTATCCAAACATAAAAAGCTGAGTATCAAGACTTCGTGTCTCAGTTATCAGATATAAACAATTTCAAAATGCGAATCCAAACATTCCCTTAAAACAATGAAGTAGAGTGTATGAGTGGTACCTCTTCTTGAAGCAAAGTGGGAAGGTTTTCTATCGAAACAAGTCCACTAATGTCCTTTGAAAGGTTCTCATCTTTGATACTAAACCATGTTTGTGGTGGCAATGCCAGTAATAAGGCTGTTAAAACATCACTGCTCGTTGGGTGCATCGCGACACAACTACTTGATGAAGGGATAAGCACATCCAATTGTTGTTTGCCCATGCCACTGGTTACTGTCCCCGAAACTACAGTAACGGGTGTGTCTCCATTGGTTTTTACAGCACATGATTCCTGACAGCAAAATCCATTTTGGGATAAGGATCTAGTGCCTTCAAAAACTTGTGCAGCCTGGCAACACAAGCTTTCTGCAATATCGGCCAAACAAGTTTCGTTACATAAACATGATTTTTCATCAAAAATAAAATCCTTCACATGTTTATATAAACGAATCTCTTGTACTTGTTTCAGAATCTCTTCCTGCACAAAACAACATAACTAAGCCATATCAGTGCAATTCGTAGGGTGAAATCATGGTGGTGATGTTTTGTTAGTAAAAGATAGAGGTGACAACTTCGACCAATTTTACAAACTGATTGCTTTGGGTTATGTATTTATTGTAAGGGATAAAACATGTCACGCCAAAAGGATTAGCTAAAAAGTAAACGGGTCAAACGGGTCGAACAAGTCAAGTCATTTTATTAAAAAAATTTGATTAAAGTTCATATAAAATACTTTCTGCAATTACATTGGACAGGGTAACAGTTATAAAGGATTAATATATATTATGGAGCATAAGTGGTTCAGGCCAACAACAAATGACACAAACCAAAAATACCCATTTTGACCTGAAAAAAATTGAACCTTTTACCAAATTTTGTCACATCTCGATTGAGATTATAGATTACCTTAATAGCAAGCCTTTGTTTCTCTTCTGAACTTAGACTTTGGTCACCATCTTCTAGACGTCTAACTTCTGCGACCCACTTGATAAATTCAAGAAACTTTGATGGCAAAGAATTGAAAACGATGGAGAGAACGTCCTTCATGTCTTTCACATCCTTTGAACTTAATAACGTTGGAACATCTTCGACCAAGTACTTTGCAATTTTCGTCCAGCTCTCATGCTTACAACTCTGCAACAAATATCAGCAATTCAACTAGATGCGTAAAATTGGTTTAACTGCTGCATGAGATTTGAATCATGGGACTTACAAGGGTGTAAAGTAGACCCGGTGAACGGTGAAGGCTTGATATTAGCATGAATCTGAAAACCAGAACAAAACATTAACAGATTGAGGAGTTATGTTGTATCTCTAATGGGTCAAAAGGGAATGGGTCAAATGGGTTGAAACTAGCCCAAAGTTTATAATACATAGAACCTCCTAAATCGCCTTATACATAAAAATAAGTTAATTATTAATATACTAATGCAGTTTTTGTTATCATATATGACAAACGGACTATTCCTTTAGAAGAAATTGAACAAAAAGCTTTTTGGGTCAACCTAACCCGTATCAATTGGCACCATAAAGTAACCGTTTAGAGCTGAAACAATTTTGATCCGTTACACAACCTGCCTAGTCTGCCACCTTTAATTATTATATAACTGCGTATAAACGTGCATATTCACTCTTGCATTTGAACTAACATATGCAGAAAGACGTACAAATTTGGCAGGCCCATTAAGAAACACCACATGTAAAATACGTAATAGGTAGTTTACTATGAGAAACCATAACACGCACCCTCTACGAAACCCACTTGAATCATCAATGGTATCCATGGCTTCCCATAGGAGTGTAAGGGGAACCCAATGAGGAGGATACTTAAATCTTGCAACATCCAAAATTAACACCATGTCCCTTTCTGCATGATATCCACCAATAGGTGAAAAGTGCCCAGTCCCCGTCTACATTGTGAAAATAATTTGAAAAAAAATTACTTTCATAGAGATATAAAATATCGTACTCAATACAATTGGAGTAATACTAGCCTGTTTAAAAGTCCCTCTGAAATAAGATGCGATCACATGACAATCATTAGAAGTTGAACATGCGATGACATGCCTTCGGAAGTCATCAATATTGCTTTGATTTGTGCGATAAGCTTCTACTTTTGCTCCAGCACAATGAGCCAAGCACACAACTTTCCCAAAGGAAATGCCTTCAGCTTTAACCTTTTCTAGAGGCTCACAGCAATCTAGCATAGATTCATCAAACCACCTCCATGGACCTGAACATAAGGAAGGCAAAGTCGTCAATTCATCATGAGGTTGTGTGGTTGACAACTGATACCATTATACTCCGTAATTACGTTTCTAATTTAATTAACCTTACTCCCATTTCACGAACCGCCTCTCATTCTCTTAAAAAAAATAGCTCTTTTTTTGTTATTCTATCTATTGATACCTTCGTAATCATATTATGGGAAACACTAAAACATTAATGTTGTAATTCTTACACCCTCAGAGACTGAATTAAAGTGCTGAGAACATCCTCAATGGGACAGCTTAATCCTTTTCCCTCTGAATCAAACAGTTGTATAGTAATAACATAAAATGACTCTTGCAAATACCAAGATTCTTTAGACGGTTTGCTAATTGCTACATAAGATGTAAACTTTATCATATATATAAGTAAACACATTGTTAAATTATACTAATCAAGGATACAAAGTCACCTTTCCATTTTCGGCCGGGATCAATAGAAAGTGCATTCAAGACCATGGCAATTGTAGCCAGTCCACAATAAGCAGGTTCTGACTGTGTCTGGAAATTAGATATCAACTTAAAGAATCCTTCCATGGTTCCATCTTCAATAGCTTCCCTGAACAATTGCTGCAAATGAATACCAATATAATTAGATCATTTGCCGAAAACGTGCAAACAAAATATACTCCTTAGTTAATAAGTCAACAACGCACTCTTGATCAACTTTTTTCTAGCTTAACTAAAGTGGTGTGACCAACATAACGCGGACTGCCGGTAGCGTCGAGTTTCAACTGAAAACCATAATCATATTTATTCTTAGCCCACATCCTTAGGCTTATAAGGGGCTGAAACTTCTATGCTCGTATCAATGTGGGACGAGTTGTTACAAAATGTATATTTGACAAACTAAATTTCGATGATCTATTTATAGTAGTTGCTTAAAGTGACGGATCACCTCCTTTTTTATTTTTATTTTTTCTTATCTGAAATGCAAAGTGACTTTTTTTTTATATAAATCTAGTTATTTTGATCATACATAGATTATCAAAAACAATTAATGTTCTAGCAATATAAGTAATGTTGATGAAAATGGTCTAACCATACAAAAAACAAACAGACCTTGCCATCAGATGAAGCGAAATCGATAGCGGGAGGCGATGGAAGAACTCTCCTATACAAACCTGCCATTGCCATTTTTGCTATTCAGAAGATTTAAATTTTTGAAAAGTTTTCTGTGTTCGTGTGAATATAAAACTGGCGTAATTTTAACGACTTGACAAAGTCAATGGAATAGAATCTAATTCATCGTGAGTGTCTTTTTGAATATTGCTTTTTCGAATACTTTTCTTTTGTGTGCCATGTTACGATGTCGACATTAATAAACAATTAAGTTTTGTAAACGCTCTTCACTGCACAGCAATAAGAAAGTTACATGTTCTTTTAACGCTAGACGATTATTCATTCGTAGAACGGGATTTCATAATGGCAATCGTCTACAGTTGCGTAGTTATTCATTTTCATCAATTAAAAAAAATTATAATATTATAATATGTCTTATATAATAGAGTTTATGGATGAATTTTTAGAAATTATTAGGGTGTGTTTGGTATCCGATTATAGGAATGAAACTATTACTATGAAAGTGAATAAATGTGTTTGCTTAAGATAAAGAGCCCACCACAACTATGGTAATAAATGATAGAAATGCTCCATACTCCATATACCTCAAAAGGGTAAGGTATGGATATCTCATACCGATGGGCCCACCACTACTATTAAAATCATTCTCATTGTGATTGATGGCGGCATACCAAACGCACCCTTAGTGTTAGGATTTACATTAAATAAATAATATGCTTCTTTTAAAAATTACATTGTAAAAAAGTTGTCATGCATATTTTTTGAAATTTTGGGTAAGCATTTCAATGGAATTATTTTATTAAGGGAACATTGTTTGAATTTTATATGGGAATTTAATTTTGAAAGGGTATTATAAATATTAAACATTACTCACCTGTAACTTTTTTAAGTTTCAAAAAATATATACATGTTTTATATGTGGTATAGATTTGTCGCACATGTTGACTATCATTACTAACATTGTGTTCTAAAAGAAGAGAAAATGAAAGATACGGAAAAAATTGTTTTCTCTAGTAAATAATAGAAAGAGAAAAAAAATGACTACAAATAAGGGTGATTTAATTGATTTTAAAATAAAGTGTTTTCTTTTAAAATAAGACTAAAAGTATTTATTTGATCTTTTTTATGTTTTTAATTAAAAAATTTGATAACTGAGCAAAAGTTATAAGTTACAAGCAACTTACTCGCGTATTACGGCAACGAATACTCTGCAATTAAAAATTTCTGTGAGAAATGGTTTTAAGTTTTATATACTTTGCGATATAATAACTTTATGAATGACTATAATTATAGGTTTAGATAATATTAAGGGAAAATGATAAAAATACTCATTTTTACAAACATACTTCACAAAATACTCAATTATTATAAAATAATAATAATAATTAAAAAATAAAAACAAAAATAAAAAAACCCTAACCGCAAGGTTCGACTTTGCGAGGTAAAACATTATGATTTTTTAAATCTTGCGAATTTATAGAAATTGCTCCATTTTTCTTCTGTATACACGCTTAGCTCAAAATACGAAAGTTGTATATCTCTTTTTTCTCGTAAATTGGCTTTTTGAATCACCCAAAAAAAATTCGTATAAGGAACTTATGACCAAAATACCACAACAACTAAATGAGAAAAATTTCTTGTGGTATTTTTAGCCATAATTTTCTCATACGAACACCTTTTTAGGTGATTCCAAAAGACAATCAACGTGAAAAGAGAGATTTACAACTTTCACTGAAAACCGGCAGAAAAGAGAGCAATTTGCAAAATTCGCAAGGTTTGACTTTGCGAGGTCAAAACTTGCAATTTTTTTAAACCTTTCGAATTTTTGGAAGTTTATCCCTTTTCTTTCTATTTTCATGCTTAGCTCAAAATATAAAAGTTGTAGATCTTTTTTTTAATCTTCATGTGGATTTTTCAATCACGTTAAAAGAAGTTCATATAAGAAAGTTATGGCCAAAATAGCAGAGCTGCTAAATGAGAAAAAGTTGTTGTGGTATTTTGGCCATAACTTTCTCACACGAACTTATTTTTAGATGATTCCAAAAACCCCTAANAAAAAAAAAAAAAAAAAAAAAAAATCGCAAACCTTGCGGGTTTTGTGGGTATTTCTGCTTTTTAGATAATAAATAAATAAATAATAGGTATTTTGTGAATTATATTGGTAAAAATGAGTATTTTTGTCATTTTCCTTGAAATTAAGCAGTTTCAAACTTGACTCATTTTAAAAGTGTAGATTACCTTTGTGACGTTGAAGCAATACAAAGGTGATAGCTAGTAATATTATGGAGGTTATGAGGTCAAATTGGTTGACAATAGCCTATAGTCGTAAGTTGATAGAATACAGTGTCAATTAATTTCATTTATACGTATAAAAATCCACAACTCCAAATCAATAAATATGATGTTTTATTTTTACATCATAATGTAGTTTTAGAAATAGATTTTCATCATGTTAAGAAAAATTAGCTCTACAAATATACACAATTTAAAGTTTACTAGACGAATATCTGCGTAAAGTGACGTTACAACGTGTTCATTTTGCTACCACTGACTTTCAGACTAAGCCAAACGATTATTAATGATGTCCTTGTTATTATTAATGACATTTTATTCTTTCAAGTGAATTATCTCCCAATGCCATACCCAAATCTTTGAGCACACATAGAAGAAATACACTTCAACTTTTGGTCCTTCAACCCTATCCCCTCCAATGATCTAATGCATTTGACAATTTGACTTTCGACGTAATTTTATGTTTCAAAAACTGACTAATAGCCATTCCTGCAAAAATGTCAAATGAAACAAAATAAACGATATAAGTCATCTATGTCAAATTCTGATTAAACAAATAGAGTTAATTGACTATCAGTAAAATGCTTAAGCTACCCTTATGTGGAAAGAATATAAGTCATATATGCTAGATCCACACCAGCAACAATACATATCTAACCTCTAATTTGACCATATAAAGTCAAACTGTGCCTTATCTTGACTTTAAATGTGTGTATGTATATGCAAGTAAAAAACTAACCTGATGTAGACCGTCGACCAGTGGTTGTATAAAGATTGACTATACAAATATCCGGGTACATTGAAGGAATTTCAGCCGAGCTTGCACAGGCTTGAGAATCTTGAATTGCAGTTTCAACAAATGAAACGAATGTTCCAGGAACTGGTGGTGCTTCAGAGTTCAGAACCATCACTTCTTTAATGTTCATTATACTTTGTACGCGGTTCCCAATTTAGACCAAAACACATCATCTGTAATCCAAGTGTTGCTCCATTTGGGAATACAGGCTGATAAAACCCCTCCAGGACCTACGCCTAGTTCTTGACCTATTTTCACTATTTCAACCAAAAAAATTAAACGCAAGGTCAACAAGTTATAACTAACTCTTTTTATACATTACATAACGGTTGAACATTCAATGTGCTTGCAAAAAGCAGAGAAAAGCTAGTTGAGCTAGCATGTTCTAGTGATTTTGCACCTAAATTGATTAGGATCAACAATTGCACTTTAGTTATTGTACTTATAAAAAGGAAGGGAAAAAAAAAGATATTGAAGTAACCAAAAAAAAACTGATATTAACATTAGTATCACAAATGCATGTGTTGGTAAATTTTTAATGTGTATTGTTCCTTTAATCCCAAAAAAGTCTTATATTTAACAAAGACAACAACAGTACCCAATCCCGCCGGAGCGGGGTATGGGATATTTAGCAGAGACAGTATTTATTAAATGCAATACCGCCTTAAAAAATAGAACCGAGGAACCTACATGAGTTGAATCAATTATAGTTTCAATGACAACCGAATATAAACAATTAGGCGAAAAGATGAATCAATTATACAAAGTCTAAATAATGAATACCAGATTACCAGTACTTCGGTCTGAACAACTCTCAGAGGGGAAGCGAAAGTTTTTCAGTGGCTGCCACTTGTAAAAACAAACAGGTTGCTGCTGCAGCTGTTAACAAATTATTAAAAACAAATTAAAGTTGTTCAGGGACATGAGTACCTTCAAACATCTCTCCACTATCATTATAAATGACAGCTACTCTACTCTTATGATTCTTTCCCTTAAGCACTGCATGAAAAACTTGTTGTTTCTATCCCTATTCTTTAACCAGTCAATTTTAGCTTGCGACACAAAAAGCTTTCCTCATCCTGCACTGCTAAACCATATTCCTTCATAATTCTTGCTTTCTCTTCATATGGAATTTCAATGCCTTGAGCCTCTTCACAAGTTTAAACATTTCACAACCATACACTAAAATCCCTCATTCCTTTTCAACATTTGCAATAAACTCAGGCTTCTCAGCTATATAGTTAGCAAATTTAAAAGCCTTCCTCTTCCTATTGATCATTTGAGGAACGATCAATGCAGCAGGGCAATGGTCATATGTGAGGTGAGGAGGGAAAATAGCATGAGCAGGTTGAAAAGAACCCATAAACCCATTCAAGCTAACATTCCAATCACCCAAAAGAACCCATGGGTGATTAGCAGCTATACTTTATACCACCTTTAAATGTACCCTAAGAACAGAAGTTAGACAAATCCTATGTATATGTACATAAGTACATTATAGATGCATATAGCGGGTGTGTTCATGGGATACCCGTGGTTATTTGGAAATGGGTAAAAGTTTCTCGGGTTAAGCCACCCATCATGGACAGGTTTGAGCAGGTCATGGTTCTTTATTGCTCATTGCCATCCATATAGGTTCGTTAAAGGAACTAAATTAAGCTATTCTTCTTGGGGAAAATATCCATGATAGCATCCATAAAAGTCTAAAAAGTTCGAGCATGTAGACCCATGGAGCAAGATAAATGACTATAAACATAGATCAGATACTGTATGATAAATAAAGAATCAATTTGGAGCAGAATTTCTTCTAGAGGGTATCATAACATTTCATAGCAACTAGTGTATGCTGCTTTAAACAACAAATTTTTATGCTACTAAGAAAAAACTAGTGTTGCTAAACTTGTTTCTTGAGTTTTAAATGCAAAGCACAAAGGTAAAAAGGTATGGATTTTCTATTGAATATACATTGAATAATTAAATGACTTCCACTCGATAATGCTATTACATACTTTAGGTATCCCTGCCGGAAAACCGGCCTACAATAAAAGGGTGTGGTCTATCAATCAAAAAATATACGGGCATGTATTGAAAACCTTGCCTAGAAGAGAGGCGCCCCAAAATCTTTCTCCGTTTCATCATTATTGCATCGCTTGAGGATGTAGAGTTGACCACGCAAGTGCATAATCTGCATTGTTGATGTGTATTCATACCAGAAATAAAACGTCAATAATATGGGCAAAGATGAAACTTGTTGCATTTCAAGGGATCATTCATGTATATGTTAGGCTAAAAACAGCTAGTGAAAGGTCTTTTGGTATTTCAATTTAACTAGTCTATGAACTGAGTGTTAGGAAACGTTATTAGCAGAGTGAGAATGAGACTAAATTATTAGCTGTAATATAACACACCGTAGAAAATGGTGTTTGGATATGATTTTGCTTTTAGGAAATTGAGAGGTCAAATTACTAAAAAGACATGTTTAAATTGTATGTCTATCAAAATAGGCTAAAAGGATGGGTACATAAGCCTCTCAAATTTGTTTTGTTGTTGCTAGTATGATATTAATTAGATAATCAAAAGTAGGATCCCTTTATCGAAACACAAAAAGCTGAGTATCAATACTTTGAGTCTTAGTTCATAAACAATTTCAAAATATGAATCCAAACATATCCTTAAAACAATGAAGTAGAGTATATGAGTGGTACCTCTTCTTGAAGCAAAGTGGGAAGGTTTTCTATCGAAACAAGGCCACTAATTTCCTGCGAAAGGTTCTCATCTTTGATACTAAACCATGTTTGTGGTGGCAATGCCAGTAATAGGGCTGTTAAAACATCACTGCTCGTTGGGTGCATCGCGATACAACTACTTGATGAAGGGATAAGCACCTCCAATTGTTGTTTGCAAATGCCATTTGTTACTGTCCCCAAAACTACAGTAACGGGTGTGTCTCCATTGGTTTTTACTGCACATGATTCCTGACAGCAAAATCCATTTTGGGACAAGGATCTAGTGTTTCCTTCAAAAACTTGTGCAGCCTGGCAACACACACTTTCTGCAATATCGGTCAAACAAGTTTCGTTACATAAACATGATTTTTCATCAAAAATAAAATCCTTCACATGTTTATATAAATGAATCTCTTGTACTTGTTTCAGAATCTCTTCCTGCACAAAACATACTAAGATATATCAGTGCAATTCGTAGGGTGAAATCATGCCAAAAGGATTGCTTTGGGTTATGTATTTATTGTAAGGGATAAAACATGTCACGCCAAAAGGATTAGCTAAAAAGTAAACGGGTCAAACAGGTCGAACAAGTCAAGTCATTTTATTAAAAAACTTGGATTAAAGTTCATATAAAATACTTTCTGCAATTACATTGGACAGGGTAACAGTTATAAAGGATTAATATATATTATGGAGCATAAGTGGTTCAGGCCAACAACAAATGACACAAACCAAAAATACCCATTTTGACCTGAAAAAAATTGAACCTTTTACCAAATTTTGTCACATCTCGATTGAGATTATATATTACCTTAATAGCAAGCCTTTGTTTCTCTTCTGAACTTAGACTTTGGTCACCATCTTCTAGACGTCTAACTTCTGCGACCCACTTGATAAATTCAAGAAACTTTGATGGCAAAGAATTGAAAACGATGGAGAGAACGTCCTTCACGTCTTTCACATCCTTTGAACTTAATAACGTTGGAACATCTTCGACCAAGTACTTTGCAATCTTCGTCCAGCTCTCATGCTTACAACTCTGCAACAAATATCAGCAATTCAACTAGATGCCTAAAATTGGTTTAACTGCTGCATGAGATTTGAATCATGGGACTTACAAGGGTGTAAAGTAGACCCGGTGAACGGTGAAGGCTTGATATTAGCATGAATCTGAAAACCAGAACAAAACATTAACAGATTGAGGAGTTATGTTGTATCTCTAATGGGTCAAAAGGGAATGGGTCAAATGGGTTGAAACTAGCCCAAAGTTTATAATACATAGAACCTCCTAAATCGCCTTATACATAAAAATAAGTTAATTATTAATATACTAATGCAGTTTTTGTTATCATATATGACAAACGGACTATTCCTTTAGAAGAAATTGAACAAAAAGCTTTTTGGGTCAACCTAACCCGTATCAATTGGCACCATAAAGTAACCGTTTAGAGCTGAAACAATTTTGATCCGTTACACAACCTGCCTAGTCTGCCACCTTTAATTATTATATAACTGCGTATAAACGTGCATATTCACTCTTGCATTTGAACTAACATATGCAGAAAGACGTACAAATTTGGCAGGCCCATTAAGAAACACCACATGTAAAATACGTAATAGGTAGTTTACTATGAGAAACCATAACACGCACCCTCTACGAAACCCACTTGAATCATCAATGGTATCCATGGCTTCCCATAGGAGTGTAAGGGGAACCCAATGAGGAGGATACTTAAATCTTGCAACATCCAAAATTAACACCATGTCCCTTTCTGCATGATATCCACCAATAGGTGAAAAGTGCCCAGTCCCCGTCTACATTGTGAAAATAATTTGAAAAAAAATTACTTTCATAGAGATATAAAATATCGTACTCAATACAATTGGAGTAATACTAGCCTGTTTAAAAGTCCCTCTGAAATAAGATGCGATCACATGACAATCATTAGAAGTTGAACATGCGATGACATGCCTTCGGAAGTCATCAATATTGCTTTGATTTGTGCGATAAGCTTCTACTTTTGCTCCAGCACAATGAGCCAAGCACACAACTTTCCCAAAGGAAATGCCTTCAGCTTTAACCTTTTCTAGAGGCTCGCAGCAATCTAGCATAGATTCATCAAACCACCTCCATGGACCTGAACATAACGAAGGCAAAGTCGTCAATTTATCATGAGGTTGAGTGGTTGACAACTGATACCATCATACAAGCGTGACATCCAGGTATTATGGAGTGCTTGGATTTGCGTTTTGGACCTGATTTTGTAAGGGTTAAATATACTCCGTAATTACATTTGTAATTTAAGTAACCTTACTCCCATTTCACAAACCTGACTCACATTCTCTTTTCAAAAAAAATGGTTCTTTTTTGTTATTTTATCTATTGATACCTTAGTTGATCATATTTTGGGAAACACTAAAATATCTTATTATTGTAATTCTTACAGTCTCGAAATTACATAAGAATATCCAAACAACATCTCCTACAACTTGCTTATTATAGCTGATTATTAAATAACCTAATCACTTCCGAAACACATATCCAAACACTAAAACACCCTCAGAGACTGAAGTGAAGTGCTAAGAACATCCTCAATAAGACAGCATAATAATATTTTCTTCTAATTGAATGGTTGTATAGTAATAACAGAAACTGAATATCTTGCAAATACCAAGGTTTTCTAGACGGTTTGCTACATAAGATATTAAACCAGTATGCCCCATATGCAAAACAGTATCATACATATCAGTAAACTCATTGCATTATACTAATCAAGGATACAAACTCACCTTTCCATTTTCGGCCGGGATCAATAGCAAGTGCATTCAAGACCATGGCAATTGTAGCCAGTCCACAATAAGCAGGTTCTGATTGTGTCTGAAAGTTAGATATCAACTTAAAAAATCCTTCCATAGTTCCATCTTCAATAGCTTCCCTGAACAATTGCTGCAAATGAATATTCAATATCAAGATCAATTGCCAAAAACTTGCAAACAAAATATACTTGGTAGTTGGTGTGTCAATCATGGACAGAACCACTTGGATGCTGGATTTTAGGTCACGAAGTCCAAATTTGTTTTAAAAAGTGTCGTTTTTTTTGGTAGGTGCAACCCCAATAACATTTTGTGCGAGAAGTGATTGGGATGACTATACTGTACCTAATCGTATGCCTAAATCTGGGTGACATTATCTTATTCGTTTACTTTTTTTGAAGGGCAACATATCTTATTCGTTTATACTGAAGTGGGTCACTTTGTTACAACCATCAAATACTGAGTTACTGACAACCATCTACATGATAGTGGTTTATTGTTTTGTGAAATGTATCCCTCTGCTCAACATAAGAGGTTTAAACGTGTAATTAGGTATACTTTTTGACACGTCATTTCTCTAGCCCAAAATTTCTGAAGTTAGAAAACAAAATTGTGCAAACCCTCTCTGAAAATCCTAAGTTTGTCCTAATATATTTGAGTTTCAACTAAAAACCTTAGTAGAATATATAGATAGCTCACATATTTAGGCTTATAAGGCGCTCAAACCTTGATTCTTATACCAATGTAGGACTGAGTTGTTACAAATTGGGTGTTTAAACGTGCGCTTTCCATATATCATTAATACGAAGAACTAACTTTGGATGATCTTACTTTGATCATACATACAAGTTATCACAAAATCATAATTAATAACGTTCCAAAGGGTCTCATCTAAAGTGTATTAACATATCATAAACCTTATAGCATACCATCTATAGCAATATTAGCAATGTTGATAAAAATGATACTGTATAAGTATAAAAGAAACAAACGAACCTTGCCATCAGATGAAGCGAAATCAATCGCGGGAGTCGATGGAAGAACTCTCCTGTACAAACTTGCCATTGCCATTTTTGGTATTCAGAAGATTTAAATACATGAAAAGTTCTCTAGTGTTTGTGTGAAAAGAAAACTCGCTTAATTTAAACGACTTAACCAAGTCAATGGAATAGAATCTAAATATCTAATTCATCGTGAGTGTCTTTTTTGAACATTGCTTTTTCTAAATACATTTCTTTTGTGTGCCATGTTATGATGTCGACATATATTATCAATAAAGAATTAAGAGGAGAACATATGAATGGTCAGAGCACATCTTGTTTGATACAAATATATATGTATGGCGCTGAACCAATTTGAAAGCTTCTCAAAAGCATGCAAAACCATTCACCTTCTTTTTAACTTTTAATCAGTTTCTGTGTTACTTCTCTACTCGAAGAAGAAAACTTGTACTTGGGCACTTGGCAAGTTCGCATGATGCCCGGTATATATTGAAAAGTTTATTTTTAGGTTAAAAGATTAATTTTGCCAGTCAAAATATACTAAATGACTAAATTTGCCACTAATATTTTAAACAACTCCTATTTGACGCTAAAAAGTTAAAAATTATATTAAAAGACTAAATTTGCCATTAATATTTTAAACCACCCCTATTTGCTACTAAAAAATTAAACATTAAACTTGCGACCATTTGCCATTAAAGATTGCTAAATGTATATTTTAGGTACTTAACGTGAAAAATATTCCGTTAGTTTTAAAAAGTATTTTCTTCTCATTTTACTTTTATTTCTCATTTGATCCTTACTCCTAGGGGCACAATATAAAAAGTGAGGGACCCATAAAAAAGACTCAGGATCTAAAAAAAAGATATTTTATTCTTCTTGAAATACTAACTTATCATTTTTTATTTTTTATTTATTTTTTTATTTTATTTTATTTTTTTTTAATGTTTGTCCCCGTCACTTTTTAAATAAATAAAAAAAAAATGTCCTTTTCGTGGGTTCCTAAATCTTTTTTTGTGAGCCCCCTATATAAAATAGCTTATTGATAAGAATTTATAAAGATAGTTCATCTATTCGACAAATATGTCTAGCTTTTTGAATTTGAAACTGTAACAACAAAAACTCAAGTGGAGCAAATATGAAAAAACAATCTTGCGCAATTGACTTTGGTACATCAATAAGGAAAACAAAGATACTTAATTGGAATGCAAATACCCAGTTTCTCATGTAGCTTAACAATTAGGATAATTGCTCAAAGCTAAGTAGCAGCTCAACAATTTCCAAAATAAAACATCTCAACACTTGGTTTCGTTTGGAATACATGATTATAAGAAAGTGATTACTAAAGCATCCATACACCAAAAATTAACATGCTCAAAGCAACTATTGTTTATGTTGTTTGGTAGGTAGTTTCTGCCTAAATGTTGCACAGTAGTTGTCAGTCGCTCAGATTACCGCTATGATGATTTCCAACATGGTTCTTGATGTATAGGTTATGGTTTGTTAGGAAGTGCTTATATCATATTAAATAATTATACGGCTGAAAATACGTGAGCCTATAGAGTCACACACGTATACATCGAGACATCACCAATTATAATGTATTTAATATATTTATTGTATATATATTATTTATATTAGTAACTACTTCACGTCTTCACGATAGATTAACCGGCGTTAATTAGTTTGTTAGACTAACTAATTAACTAACAGGCTTTATTTAATATGTAATGAATGTATTAAATGGACTAGACCAAAAACCACAATTAGAAACCCATTGTGGGTATGGGGCCGACTACATTAGCTAAAGAAAGGAAAGGGGAAAGTTTTGGAAAAAGTTTTGTGGTTTAGTGTAATTTACCTAGAGTCATATTGAACTTGAAAAGTAAATAACACACAAACTTTCTCCCTTTTTTCCTCTCCTAAAACCAGTTGACATAGACACCCTCTTAGGGTTTATGGACCGCTTTTACATAAGCAAGAACAAGGGTTGTTGGTTTCCAGATCGTGAAGCTAAAGGAACTAGCATTCGGGTGATATATCGTGACGTGTAGTGGACATCGATAGAGGTCATCTACTTATTTTTACCTCCGTATACATAAGAAGTCAATTGAATATCAAAAGGGTTATGTTATGGCTACTCCTTCTGGCTCACTTTCACCTCCTCTACTTCTGTTCACTCATGTTTACATTACAATATAATTTTTTTTATCAGTTTTTGTTTCGTATTTTCTATCAGTTTCATACTTTTGACTTATTAAACTTCATATTTAATGTTCCGTATTTTCAATTTTATAGGTTTTTAATATAAGCAAAATTATAAAAGTAGGGGTATCACTTGTATTTTTGGGGATCTAAATAACCTATCAAAATATATGGCACACGATGAAACGAGTATTGTCGAAGATTGACAAGAGACAACCTCGTTTACAAGTAGAGGTGGCAAAATGGGCGGGCCGGGCGGGCATGGGCACGGGCTAGAACGAGCACGGGCCAAACGGGCACATGTTATACAAATCACTTTATAGAAGACCAAAAATAACGAAATAAATTCTTTAAACGGTATANCGGGCACGGGCTAAACGGGCACGGGTAGAACGGGCACATGTTATACAAATCACTTTATAGAAGACCAAAAATAACGAAATAAATTCTTTAAACGGTATACTTCATTTATATTTAAAAAATTAAATATATTATATATATAAGTTTTTCTTGAAAACGATTATAATGTTCTTCGATTAAGAGAAAATATGTGTCCGTTAGTGCTTATTTAACTTTTCAACGGGCTAAATGTGCCCATTTCAAAAAAAAGAAGGGGCTAAATGTGCCCAAGTCTTTTACAAAGTAGTCAAAATTAGCCTATTTTTTTTTCATTTCGGGCACAAATTGCCACCTCTATTTACAAGATCGAAAACAAAAGATAATATAACACTATGGCCTATACATAAAATCAATATCAGCAGGTTCTTAAACAGTGGGGTTACGAATCTATGTTCATGGGTAGAGCTGCACAAAAGTCATTCTTTACTTACAAAGTTTCCGTAATGCTTTACATCGTAAAATTATTCTTGTAACAAAGAATTTCTAGAGTCTATAATTATTATTTTAGCCTGTTGCCATATAATTTTAAGTTCCATATTTGCATCTTAACTTTGTTTCTAGCAAAGCTTGGTACAACTTGCAAATGCCGCGTATGTTTAAGAAAAGTAACGGAACATAAGGGGGTGTTTGTAATTCGTCTTTTTCATTTTTCAGATACAAATAAAAAGTTAATTTTATCCATCTCAAAATAACTTCCATTATGTTATGAATATATTTATTATATTGATTGTACACATTAATCATCACATTCATATCCCCTGAATGTGTAACCTCCACCTTTATGATTAACCTTGTAACCTACATCATTTTACTTAATATCATTCATGTTAAGGTCCCTATAAATAGAGGCACCTAATGTAATGTGAAGATACACCAATAATAAGTTCTATCTTTTCCCTCATACTCTCTTATGTTCCTTTGATTATTGTTCTTATTGTGCTATTAGGCCGTTGTTTCACAACACGTTATCAGCACGATCTAACATTATCTTTTTCTCTTATATCAATTTCAGCAGATTGGATACAGGCAAGTTCACTGATCGCAAGAGGAGCCTAGCTATGCGATTTTGATTTTATTGGTTCAACCAATCATTCTGTTCTCTTTATTTCTTAAGGTATGTTTGATATTTTCTATCATCATAATCATCAGGTCACTAAT
The DNA here is from genome assembly GCA_014162995.1 of Artemisia annua. Classification (NCBI taxonomy): domain Eukaryota; kingdom Viridiplantae; phylum Streptophyta; class Magnoliopsida; order Asterales; family Asteraceae; genus Artemisia; species Artemisia annua. The sequence goes on from LBNU01023230.1 coordinate 322,122, forward strand.
GAAATTTTCTGTTAACTATAATATCCATAATAAATAAATAAAAAGAACTTCAATTACGTAGAGTTATCAGTTATGTATGATTTAATGTCATATAGATAAGTTATGATTTTACCTTTGTTTGTTGTTTGTGTCTTGTTATCTAATAGTCATCAATTGTGCTATACTAATGGGTTAAAAACATATGATAAACTTGACTGGTGGTGTTTGTGTATTCGATCGTCGATTAACGTGCAGAAGACATATTTTGGTTTAATATATTATAAGGAAAGTTGGATTTTGATTTGCATCATATTTTATACCTACATAGACAGTTATGGTTCATAAGTTTTGATGTATTGATACCGCACATTAAATATTTATGAAACATTGACTATATGTTATGACTTATGAGTATGTTATATGTCATTATTCGATATTAAAAATTAAACGCCGTTACTACTACTTCTTGATACATTTGACAAAACTAATATATTAAATCAGGGGGCTTTCACTTGTGCCACGAATACGACCCACATGATTTGTAAACAAAATGAAAAGCTTTTCTCTCTGTAAATAAATAAATGACCTAGTAAAACTCTACTAAAGTTATAAATTTAATAAATGTTAATTTATGTTTTTGATGTTACTAAGCTATTTGTTTTTAGTTAGTGAGTGACTATCATTAACCATTATGCATCGATCTATATCATTTATCATCATGATTAAGTTTTAAAGTGGCATTCTATAAATTTTGTTTTATGAGGGTTATATATCAATGATATGAGTTGTGTCATGATTTGAATTTTCCTGAACAATGTTATATAAACGATTTTATGCTAACGTTATTTATGTAGATGTAGAACAACATGTATACTCAAACATGTGCGTTTAAATTATATTATGCCTTTCTCGTAAGATACTATAAACATGCATAGTTTACATTTCAAGACCTGCTTGTTTACGAACATAGTAAAGCAATGACTTGCTAGAAATTATGATCTATTATGTTTCTTGTACGCTATGGAACTTAGGTGGATGTATAATGAGCATAACCTGGGAAAAATGTCATATAATTTCCTCTTAAGTGATATAATAATAAAAAAGAATAAGTAAATTTATTAAGAAAAGTGAGAAAATATTAGATGTGTTCATGCGGTTTGAGTATTGCAAATTATTTATATAGAAACATTTTAAATTGATATTTTTCTGTGAGTCGTGACTAATAAAATATGAGCTTAGAGTAAAAATAATAATAATAATAATAATAATAATAATAATAATAATAAGATGACTTGGTGATTATTGTCGTTCTTGATCGACTTAATGAACATAATTTGATTGATATATTTAGCCTGACAATAAAAAGTAAATGTGTATACAAAGGATTTCATTTCATATAGACTATAACTGTTATGTGAAAACTATGTATTTTATACATGTCAAAATTTGTGAACAATTAATTCCTTAAATGCCTTATTGAAATTGAGATATGTTACTGAACTGTTTAATTGTCATTTGTATGATTTATTTATTTTATACTTTATGTGACACTTTTCTAGTAGTAAATGATTTGATTGTGCAACTCACTAGTATAGATTGTGCGATTCTAAATTAGAATCGGAACTAAGGACCAACTTGAAACTATTTAGTATTATTGATCATAAATATTTGGTGATGCATACTTCAAATTAAAGGCTTTAGTTTTTGAGTCTTAAATTGTGCATGCTTAAATATAATAGTTGCTTACATGTCATTAGTTGGCGTGATCTTAATATTGCATATTGCACTGGGGGGATAGTGCATACTTTTATGATTATTACAATTACGTACAAATAGAATCTATATATCGTATGCAATTGCTTATATATATGACTTGCTAGACATGCTAGGAAAGTAAAATATGAACATCATTTTCAAATAAGATATTATAAAATGAATGAACGAGAAATTTATAAAAGTCATTGTGAAATTTGTAATTTTGTTACATAGATTGTCAAAAAGTAATAGAGCTATTAAATATAAGAATAGGATATGTTAGTTGACGCATTTTGTGATATACAGTTTATTATATACGTGTGACTTATTTGTCATATGATTTTATTTGTTTGCATGTAAAACATTTGATTAATTGATTAATGGCATACTTTACTAGTATAGCTTGTGTTTTATTATTTGATAATGTTATAAGATAATGTGAATATTATATTAAACTGTGTGAAAGACATAAAAGAGCTAATCGGAGAAATGTGAGCTCTCTATATTATTCGACTTTTATATAAAACAAGGTATGTGGTCATAAAGTATAAGTTTATGAGCCAAGATTGTTGTATCAATTGTCATGACCGGTTGGACCATCCCGGATCAATGAAGATGCGAAATATATAAAAGAACAATAATTTTCTTTCATAATAGATTTGATTACTCTCAATGGAAGTTAATTATTCATATATCACCACTATATTAAAGTGAGGACGTTGTCCTTATAAAGTTTTGGAAAGAATATAAAGGGGATGTATTCATGTCTATACATCCGCCATATGGATCATTTTGAGTTTCGAAATCGATGCATCGTCAAAATGATCATCAAAGACGCAACTTAAAGTTAGTGTGATTAGTGGCTGGACTTCTATAATGCGAGCATGGATTTCAAATTAAATTATTAAAGAAAATGGTGGTGAGTACTTCCAAGTATTGGGCGATTATTCAATATGTGTTAAACATAAAAGTAGCCCATGTTCATATGCGAATTGCTTTTGTTGAAACGTTTATAAAACGTCTTCAGTTGATTGCAAAGCCTATAATATTATGAGAACAAAACTTTTAGTTTATGGGGCATGTTATGACATATGAATTCGCATCTTGCCAACAATCTATAATGAATCCTCCCTGTTAGAATGGTTTTGGTCACAAACCATATTTCCCATGTGAGATTTTATAATTGTGTGATATATAGTAAATCCATCACAACACACAAAATGGATGTTTAAATTGATAATTCATTCAGGGGGAGAGAATAAGCAGCGAGAAAAATGGAATGAATTATGATATAAATGTTGATCCTCATACTAATGAATATGAAGTTAAAGTTCAAGGGACAAATAACATTCCAGATCTAGTAAATGCCAGACATGATATTGCTCCAATTACACTGTGTGTCCCAGCAATAAAAACCAATGATAGGTAGTAAGTCTATGGCACATCTACAACGTGATAGACTAATCGATTCCAAATAAAAAGCCCTCGAATGAAAAGATAAAATGGAGCAATAAAATCAAGATGGTCAAATCGAGGTAATAAAGACCCCATAATAGTCTCTTAAAGATAAACTATACATGAAGGTTATTGAAAACCCCGGGTACGTGAAAATTTTTGAGTTCTCAACAAATGATAGAATATAATGTCTACTAAAGTGTGGAATCGAAAAGAAAATAAATGAATCGACGTCGACAGTACTATTGTATATGTTAAATATGAATGATAATGATTATGAGAATATATAAGATAGCACTATAATAATGGTGAGGATCATGGAAGCATACCTGCAGGAAGTGCAAATGCATAAATGAGTGGCCAAAAAGGATGTAAAGACGCAAATAAGTAATAAAAGTCTTGTGATGAGACATGGTTAGTGGGACTTGAAGTCCCTACATATGAATGTGTAAATTATTGGATATGCGTTGGTCTTTATGAGGAAGCGAAATTAAAGTATTGAAACTTTTGTATTTAAGGCATGATTAATGGCACACAATATATTCACAAAGACATGAAAATGATCATAAGGAGACATGTTCTCATGTGGTGGATCCAATAATATATTTAAGTCTGGCAATATAATAGTAATTGATATGCGTCTAAAAGTTAATGAATAACTCATGTGATTTTGAGATTTTATTAAAGCATATAAAATGCATAAAGCATGCTAGTGATTTTTTTTAATGTTAAAGCATATAAGAAAAGTTCTCGAGAATGGTATTTGATTGTATTTAACTAATAACGTTTTCGGCATATGTATAATAATCACCTTAACGTATAGTACTTTGCCATGTTTTCGTATGAAACTTTATTAAGAGATCTTGGATATGGTTTAAGTTTCATACAATATGTTTTTTGATTGTAAAAGGTGATTGAATACATAAAAATTGAATTTGAAACAAAAGAGAAAGTGTGTCTTAATTTACGAATTGTACATCTTAAGGATAAACTTTGTGCATCATGAAACTAAAGAAATATGCTACTGATATGTGCTTATTCACATATCTT